>PVKS010044350.1:0-14375 GCA_004027875.1 Aplodontia rufa
TTTTCCTATCTCCCAGTTGAGTAGGATATCACAATTTGGTACTGAGAAAGTGTGTATTTCTTTATTAGGGGTGTGTGGAATTTTAAAATGAAACTTGCAATAGTTGGGGCATAGTCTTGCAAAACTATTGAATTTTGTTGGTAGATTCTTAAGATTTGATCCACACCCCCGTTTATAGGATATATGCTGATCTTTGACATGCACCAGGGCCTCTAGGACCTCCCATAAAATACATTTGTAGAGTATAGGAATAGACATTCTTCTGTGGCTACGTAATTTGTCTTCTCAATAGCTCATATGTGGTACAAAAAAGGGTAGATTCATCCTCTGGTAGTGGAAGCCTGTGTCTGGATGGATATATCAATGTCTCTTGTTCAGTTACCAACTGGGATTTTTTATTCAGTTTTTTTAACTTCCTTAATCCATTTCTGTCATTTCTTTATAATCACAGCTGTCCAGCACTTATAGTTATTTGCGGTACCATGTTTGACCATCTTCTTAGTCAGGAATAATTTCCATACCAACAGAAATTTTTCTAATCTTGGAGCAAGCAATTTTTGTGTATTCATATACTGAGCCACTTCCCCCCACCAAACCTGTGTCCATTAAAACCAGCCATCCTCTCTAATGATGAAATTTTCTCAAGTCATTATTGCTTTAATTTTAACTCTCCAAACTTGAGCCATGCACAGTTAAGGTTAGTCTGAGTGAAATCCTATCTTAAAAGAAAAAAAAAAGGAAGTTAGCGAATGAAGTTCCATGGTGAAGTGCCTCTTGGTTCAATTCCCAGTACCTGAGGGGAGAAAATATTTTCCACTGAGGTAGAGAAATACAATATTGTGGCTACACATTACTTGTGCTTTTATTGGTGACATTTATGTTAGCTTGGGTGATGTTGACCTGTTGGAAGGAATCACCAACAACATTCCATTTAAAACCAACAAAATAGAAATGTATAAAATGTAACATAAATGATGACTGTCAAGACATAAAGTATTTCAATATCTGAAACTAAATGACCAAAGTTGATTAATTATTTTACATTTTAAGAGAGAGATATGCTGGTCAGATACAGTCTCTTCTAACATAGCAGTCTGCTTACTTCATACAGGGTTTTGACAAAAGTGCTGTTTCAAGATGGGCCAACTTCTGGAAGGTAAGTGTGCTGACCTCTGGGAAGAGTGGAATTTCAAGAAAAGCCAATATTCATAAGGTGAAGTTTCTGAGGTAAGAGGGTTGACATCTGGGAAGAGTGGAATTTCAAGAAGAATCAACCCTCAGAAGGTAAGTTGGTTACCAAAGGTAGCAGCATGATTCTTGAAGTGATACCCTTGATGATCTGTTGGTGGTGAAGAACTATTTGTTGGAGTGAGCCTCTCTGATTGGCTGTATTTTAAGAAGCAAATGAGTGTCTAGTTGTCAAGTGAGGCACAGGTCATAAATTGATAATATAAGTTTAAAAGTTATTTGGGTGGTTACTTTTTTCCATTTCTAATGTTCTGTTCTTTGTGAAGAGGTAATTTTACCCAAATGTTTTCTGATTGAAGTCACTTTCCATCACGTGTTCAAAATGACAGACATTTCGTATTCTGGATTTGTAAATTACTTTTGAAGTTTCACTCAAGAATGTTGGAACCGTGATAAAGCAAGGTAGATTTCGAGCATTTAAAAGTATGTCACTTTATATATTATATTCAGATATATTTAAATGTTCTCCATAAGTATATTATGTCACTGTACTTAGTTTTTTTGTGGAAAAAATATAGTACCCAGAAAAGAAGTAAGGGGATGTTAGATGGGAGGAGAGAGGTAGAGGGGTTCAGGGAAGTGAGGATATTAACCAAATTATATTGCTGTATTGCGTGCAACTAGGAATACATGACAAAATATCCCATCATAATGTACAACTATAATGCCATATAAAAATTTAAAAATAATTGTTTAAATCTCTTTCTTAAAATTATCACTTTATCCATTTAGATTGCCTTAATAATAATAGAATCTACCTAACTTTGCATTTATTTTTTTAACAAATAGTTGTTGTCATTTGTTTGATTTTGGCACTGTGAGTAGCTCCTGATCAGCTATTCCTGTTGTAATCTCCCAGGGGTGTTTTCAGGGTCTTAGCAATTTGTGCAGGTGCCTGATAGTTTGCAAAATCTCCTCAGGTTTATTCTGTGTGTAGTAATAACGTTGATCTGTTGGTAAATCTAGCTAGTTTGTTAGTGTTAGTTAAGTGGCCCAAACTACATGCAAGTTTTCAAATCAAGTTATTTTCCAACAAAATCACAACTTATTAGAATAATGCTATTTTTGAACTATAAAATGATATTTGGGTAGAGGTTTCCATCATTTCTTCTTTCATGTTCTGTCTCATACTAATTTAATTTTCATCTGAATTGTGCATTATTAGTTTTATAAACAAAACAGAAAAACTAACCCAAATGTAATTAATGTGACCAGGTCTGACAGTTAAGCCTCCTTGGCCATTTAGTGTAACATGCAAGTTTAGAGCAGCACTGATCTCTTCTCCCTTGTTACTAGAGGTAATTTACACTTTTCCTTTCAAGGCCCTAGGAAACACTTAATGCTATGGATGCAACTTTTGTACTTTGATCCTGTTTTCCAAGCAGTATTATTTGTCCCTACAATTTTGTTCACTCGTCTCTTCTTGTTTTCAGATGCAACTTTTCATATATGTATACTTCTATGACAAATTATATCAGAGTTGTAGGTTTACCTGTGTCTTGAGGCAGGGGATTCTGATTTTATTGTAGTGAGCTGATACTTCACTACATCTTTTTTAAAATTAGCTTTATTTAGTTGAGAAACTTGGATAAGAGAATTATACTTGTCTTAAAGACACTATTATTCTGACTCTCCTGTGATTCAGAGCAGCATGTTGTGTCTGCTGATTTGTGGTCATGTATCCTACCTGTTGCACATGTGCAGCCTTTGCATTAGGATAATAGCCAAGAAAAGGAAAAATGCATTTTCTGAGGATTGCTGTTTGTGATGTTTCAAAACTAAATTATCTCAGAAAAGGGACAATGATTATTCATAGTTTAAAAATTTCAGCAGGCTGGTGAGAATATTGGAAATGTTTAGCATAATTGGCTCATAATTTTATCATGAGAGGTTGAAAATATGGGAAAGCACACAAGATCCAAAGTTTTCTAAATTCACTTTTCTACATTTTCATTGATCCATTTATTTATACATGATGTGATTTATTGTTACATGTTTGTATGTGCATGTTATATAACAATATGGTTTGTCCACTATCACTCTGGCAGCACTTTCCCGACCCTCCCCAGCTCACACTCAGTGTTCCGTTTCCTCTGTTGTTCTTTGTTTAATGTTTTATTGGTTTTTAAGTTATTCTTTAAAATAGACTACATTTTTTTTTAAATGAGAGAGCAAGGGTAAGAAAGAGAAAGCAAAAATGAATTTTATTTTTTCATCTGGCTTTTGTCTCTCCAACACTTAGTTGTGTGTGTAGTCCTGGAGATTGAACCTGGATGTTTGTGCATACCAGTCATGCACTCCAAGTGCTGAGCCACCACTAAAGCCCCAGTAGAGTACACTTTTTTTCTTTATTTGAAGAATGAATAAATGAATGAAGATGTAGGACAAAAAAATTTTTTTGTAAAAATTTTGTTGGGATTGTTTGATGGTAGAATCAATACAGATCATTTTAATGTATTTCAACTAGTGTTCCTGCCTTGCACATGAAGGAATTAAAGAAAACTGAAGAGGAACAACCTATCCCACTGTTGTGTGATAAGGCTGATTCTCTAGCAGGTGGTCTATTGCAAAGGAAGCATGTGACAGTTTAAGTGAAACATAGGAGGATGCAGAAAATTAAAATTGATGACGTGTGGATGATGAGTCTCTAATGATGTAGCCTGAAATCTATTACAGATAAGCAAGCACCACAATGACCTTTCTCTAAACCACAAATCTTTTCTTACATAGAAAAGCAATGCGCAGGATTTGTACCCCAGGCACTACGTTTTTGTCTGCTAATTTGTGTGCTGTTAATGCACTTAATGTTTACAAAGTTTCCCTGAATTTATATCACCCTGTATAAAGAGATTTTAGAATGTACCACAGTGGATTATTCCATAGTGACTTCATGTAACATGCACAGATATTCAGCTTATAAAATGAGGTTAAATTTTCAGTTTCTTGCCATTATTTCTGTTGTAAAATTCAAATGTTTCATACATGTAGAAGTTCGCATATTTGATTAGTCTGAAATACCCTGAAGCAGATGAGATTTATCACAGAAAAAATGCTGCCCTCAAAATCTTTAGTCCTATAGTGGTCATTATTTAGAAGTGTAGACTAAAGGATGAAAACACTAAATCATAAATAACTCAGAAATTTCAAGAGATCTTTTAGCTTAGTTTGTAATGTAATGAATTAATTAATACCTTGGTTGAGTATCTTTTTATTGCCCCATGAGAGTCACTAACATACCTTACAGTGTATTAAATGGAAAGAATAATTATTATGAAAGAAAAACTGCACATAAAACTAATTAGGTCATCTTTAATACTGCCACTTACTTTTGATGCCCTTGAGAGAAGGGTTTCTATTCACAGATTAATTTTTTTCCTTTCATTCTTTTACCTCGTTGTGCTAGGGGATCATACCCAGGACCTGAACATTCTAGGGCCTCCACTAGTGAAATGCTGCCCCATTCTGCCTTTCATTCTTGAACTCACTTCAGTAAGTTTCATTCATCCCTTCCAAAATGGATTTTCTAAGATTCCACAGACTTTAACTTGACTAAATGTTGCTGTAATTTCTTTGACCTCACTTGATTTAACCAGTCAGTAACATCTGACCCATTGGAGAACTGCTCAGAAACACTTTGTTGCATTGTTATCTTTCCCGGTTACCTTTCCTTCACCTGGTATTCCTCTAACTTTCTTTTCCATCGTGCTCTATCTATGTCGCTTGTTTTTCCGTATCTCCTTTGGGTACAAGTGGAGGATCACAGGGCTCAGTCCCTTGTATTTTTTCTCATGACATTAATTTCTACAGTTCTACTAAATATTTTCTAGTTTTTTCTCCAGTCCATATCTCTCTCCATAATTTGAGACCTATATCTCAAACCACATGCTTGACATTTGTCTTTGGTGTGCCAGTGTGTGTCAGAAACCCAACAGGTACAAATGGAGCTCTAGATGTTTTTCCTTATGTGTGTCCCTCTTTCCTATTTGACTTAGGGCCATTTTTCCTGTTTCTCTTCCAAAACTCCCTGGCTTCTTATTTTATTCTTTGTCTCTTTTATGCCTCATTTCTAATCTGTTAGCATACCTTGTTAGGTCTATCTCCAAAATAAATCTAGAATCTAGTAATAACTACCTTGTTCTGGCTAACTTTCTGTGCTGTCTGGGTTAGTTTCCTAAACTGTTGATTTTTCTTTTCGGCAATAGCATTTATTCAATTCAGAGGTGATCTTCTACTGAGACATATGCTCCTTCTTTTCATTTCATTTTGAGGAAGGAGAGTTGCCCAGCATGGCCTGGAGCATGAGATCTTCCTGCCTCACACTGCAAAGTTGCTGGCAAAAGGAGGGTTTCGCCCCGATACCTGCCTGAGATAATTGATGTTCTTCTTTCGTTAAATAATTTACATAAAATGAAATAAAGATATTTTAAAAGTCACATTTTCTACAGAAATTAATTCCTTGATTCCTTCTGTTAATTAAACTCTGCTATATTTACATATAAACAAAGGTTTGTCCAAGTCTAACTAATGATCCCATGTAGAAAAATGACTGAGCGTAATCAAAGAGCTCCAGTTTTCAGTTGTACCATCCAAGTCATGGTAGTATTCATTTATTCTGAATTCATTCCAAGCCTAAACTTTGTTCTATAATCCTATTGAAATAAGATTATTTTCCCCTAGTGATCCTACTGTGTAATATTTCATTTCTTCTGTACAAACCCATGCTTGTGTTCAGATACACCTTTTTATATGTGGTGTCTTATTTCAGATTGTACATGAATTATAAGTTTCTTTGTGTTTGAGGCAGGAATTACCCATTTCCTTGTAATGAACTGATACTTTAAATCTGCTTTGTAGTTTTGTTTTGTAAAGAATGAATGAAGACATGAAAGAGTTCAAGTTTTACCAAAATTGTGATTGCATTCTCCCTTGGTACAATATTATAAAACATTTTTTTCATGTATTTTTAATTAGTGATCCTGCCTTGCATATGAAGGAGTCACAGGAAATTGAAAAGGAACAGGTAACCACACAACAAGGTGTGATTGCACCATTGTCTGAAACAGCTGATCCTAGAGCTGATGATCTGCTCCAAGAAAAGCAAGACTACATTTTAAGTGAACTACAACAGGAGGCAGCAAGGTAATACTGATTCATTCTTTTTATCCATGTGAAGGAATATTTAGCAGCACTACTTCTTTTGGGAAATAAAGCTGAATAGAATTGTATGAGGATGAGCATAAGAATAATCAATTATATCAGTGGTGTTGAGTGTGATGAAATTGAGGTAACTAATACTTCACAGAAGCAGTGTCAATATATGGTTTCCATGGATGCCTGAAGATCATGAATAGGTGTAGTTAGATCCTGAGAGAATTTTCACTGGGAAAGCAATTGAAAATCAGTTGTTAATTGAAGAAGAATGTAGATTTAAGGGAGTTTCTTCTCTTTACCATTAAAAGATTTTCTAATATATTAAAAATGATATAGCAGTGATATGTTTATTCAATTTAATTTTGTTTCTTCAAGTTTCAGAAAGCTAGATCATTTTCTTAGAATATTTCTAGTACAGTAGCTGTCCATAGAACTTGTGTTCATCACATTTTCCTTATCAGAGTTTACATTCAGTGGTTGCAAAATGATTTCTCAATTTGCTTGGATATAAAGATGATTTAACTTAAACATTTACAAATTTCGGAAATCACTATTTTGCAATAATGAACAGAAACTAAATAACAACATGGATTCTTTCCTTTCTGAAATCATACACATTACTTGGAGAACAACATGAGTTTCACATTGAAACTCAAGCTGTAAAACTAGAATTGATGTGCCTGAAGTCTTGTTCTTCCAATAATCCTGTGCATGACATAGTGCAAGTTACTCATCCTTTTGTTGCCTAATTACTTGTTACTCCTCAATGCTACATATGATGCCTAAGTCTCAAAATTTCTGAAAAGATTGCATGGATATTAGAACATGCATAATACACAGAACAGTTCATAGTTATTGCATAGTGGGTGGTACAAAGCTAATTCCAACCATCATTAGAGAAGACTTTCCCTCATTCAATGACTTATAATACATGCCAAATGGGTTGTTGTGCCTGTGAAGGTATTCTCACATTGCAAATGCTAAAGACATCTCATTTGTTTTCTTTTATCATCCCATAAATGGTCATGTTTTCCCCTTTACTATTTTGTGAGTCCTTTTGGAATAAGTTCAAGTACCTGGAATGACATCAGTTGGAGTATAAGTATTTTTGTCACACAATGTAATTCTGTTTATTTTTGAAATGCTGCTATAGAAAATAATTGTTTATTTCCCAGCCTGTAAACTTTAACTCGGAGTAATTGATTCCTATTGTAGTTTATTTATATAAAAATGTAGTTTTACATATTGCTAGAATATTATACTGAAAGTGTTTTATACATATTAGGCGCCAAAGGAAGACTTCTAAGAAAAGGAAGAAGGTACTGAAAAATTCAAATATATTATTGAACAATATGAAATACAAATTGATACATTTCAAAACTATAAGTTGCACAATACACTTGTAAGGTAAAATGAAAATCGAAATATGTTTACAGGTAATTGCTTTAATTTTAAAACATGTTCAGAAAAGATAGCCATTGACTGTGGTATCTTTTTGATCAAAATCAGTTATTCAAAATTCCTTTGCATCTTCTTATGCAAAAAGATAATTAATAATGGTGTACACTTCAAATATATTATATATTTTGAGACATTTTAAATATTATTTTTACAGGTCAAGAAGAAAAGAAATGCTGTCCATGACATTAAAGAGTCAATTAGGTCATTTGAAACAGCTTCAAGGGATTGCAAATTGCATTCTCCTGGTAGTGAGCATGTTGTGCTCCTTATCGATCAACTTAAGATGGAGTGTAAAGGTAGGATTATTGCATAAATGCAAGGTCTTTCATGCATATTATAGAAATAGATGCACTGATAGCTTAGCACTCTAAGGCAGAACACTGATATGTTAGTGAGCATAACCTGTCAGAAATATATCTGATCAAAGAATAGAGTAAAAATTATTGTGCAATTTCAGACAAAGAAGTATGATCATTCCTAATAGCACTATGTTCTGTGGCAATGGTACTCACAGTGTTTTTTTCACTCTGCTCCATCCCGTGCCTTCACATTTTCAGATGAGGTAACCATTCCCTATTTCTGGAATTCTGCAATTCCTTATAGCTTCTTTATCTGAAACCCCATACCCCAAATCATCTTCACCTTCATATAACTGTTCTTGTATAATTAAAAAGAGATCTGATGATGTTAACTCCTTACTTAAAAATCGGCTACCATCTTCTCATTTCAATAAAGATATAAGTACTCAAGATATAAGTACACTGCACCTTTCAGTGACCCACTGAATGAAAAGATCATTTTTACTGTACAGCCTTCCGTTTTCAATAGAATTACTGAGGGTGGTATTGATCAATGACACAGATATAAAGTGTTCAATCAAATAAGTTTTGATTTGTAAATTAAACACCTCTTTAATTACACTAATGAATTTATTTACCAAATCTTTATCCATAAGTCTTCACAACCCTCCTCAACCCTTTCCAATTTTCAAATTTTTTTCTAAAGTTTTAAACTATAGTGTTTTATGAGAGTTCCACCTTCTCAGCATCTTCACATCCAATATTGTTTGTTTTAAATTGTATTCCTTTTCTTGTTTTCCTATTTTACATTTTAGTATGGTTTTATTTTGCATTGCCAGAAGGATTAATGAGATTGAACATTTTTCTCTGTGCTCAGTTTCCTTTTATGCATCATCCTGGAAATTTTCTTGAATTTTGTGACTATAAATTTGTCATATAAAAAACGGGATCCATATCTGTGAAGAATGACATTGGTTTCTTGATTGGATTGCATTAATTCGGTATAGGGCTTTGAGTAGAATGGTCATTTTGATGATTTTTGTTCTGCCTAACCATAATCATGGAATGTTTTTCCAATCTACTAAGGTCTTCTGCAATTTCTTTTTTAGTGTTTCATAGTTTTCACTCTAGAGGTCCTTAATATCTTTTGATGCCCAAGTGTTTTATTTTATTGGAGGAGATGGTGAGTGGGAGAGATTTCCTGATTTCTTCTTCCCAGATTTGTTTCTGGAGTAAAGGAAAGCTGGGGATTTATTGCTGTTGATCCTATAGCCAGCTACTTTGCTGAAATCACAGGTAAGCTCTATAAGTTTTCTGGTTGAGCTTATTTGGATCTTCTAAGTATAAAATCATGTCAGCAGGAAATAGAGACAGCTTAACTTCTTCTTTTCGTGAACCAAATCCATTGATTTCCTTGTCTTCCCTGATAGCTTTGGAAAGGATTTCAAGGACTATATTGAAGAAGAGTGATTAAAGTGGACAATCTTCTCTTGTTACTGAATTCAGTGGAAATGCTTTCAGTCTTTCTCCCTTGAGCATAATGTTGGCTAGGGGTCTGCCATAAATGGATCTAACATAGTTAAATTATCTTCCCTTGACCCCTATCTTCTCCAGAGTTTTGAGCACAAAGTAGTGTTGAATTTTATCAAAGGCCTTTTCTGCATCAATTGAGATGATTATATGATTCTTCTTTTTAATTCAGATTAAGTGGTGAATTACATTTACTGATTTGCATATGTTGAACCTGCCTTGTTTTCCTGGAATGAAGCCCACTTGATCATGATGTATTATCTTTTTTATTTTTATTTTTTTTAATTTTTTTCAATTTTTATTATTATTTTTAAACAAAAATACAAATTTTTAACAAAATAATATAGAATGTCTATAGTTTCTGGATAGTAGAATTACCCCCATGAGTGCCCCCCAAAATTTCCCACCTGTATCCCTCCCTTCTCTTACCCACAATATCTCTAAAAATGTATTAGGCTGTATTACATTACACCTTATCTGGATTTAACACATGATGATAGACCAACTTTCTGAATCGCCAGGGTCTAGTTCCAACCTCCACAGGTGAGGGGAGACATTTGATCCTTGATTCTCTAGGTTAAGCTGATAATAATAAGCATAATTTCTTCATAGCCATCCATTTACCCTCAAAGGCTGCAATATCATTGTTCCTAATTGCTGTGTAAACTTTCATGGTATAGATGTACCACAATTTTTGGATCCATTCATCCAGTGAGGGACATCTGGGTTTTTTCCATAGTCTAGCAATAGTAAATTGAGCTGCTATGAACATAGATATTGCTGTGTCACTATAAAGACAAGTCAAGAAAAGAAAACTACTGACCAATTTCCCTGATGACTACAGATGCAAAAACCCTTAATAAAATTCTAAGTAATCAGATCCAAAAGTATTAGTTGTAATTTTATTAAGGATTTTTGCATCTGTTTTCATCAGGGAGATTGGTCTGTAGTTTTCTATTCTTGACTTGTCTTCGTTGGATTTTGGTATCATTCTCAAGTTCATATGGAATAACCAAAGACACAGATTAGCCAGAACATTACTCTGCCAGAAGGAAGAAGTAAAGACTATCTCAATCGTTGACCTAAATTTATACTACAGGGCCATAGTAACCATAACAGCATGGTATTGGTATCAAAATAGAACTGAAAACCAATGAAATAGATTATTAGATTCTGAGATGAACCCCCACAATATTAAGTATTTGATATTGGATAAAGGGGGCAAAAACATAGTGTGGAAGATTGATAGCCTGTTTAACAAATGCTGCTGGACAAATTGGACAGCCATGTGTAGACAACTTGAGGTGGATCCTTACCTTTCATCCAACACAAAATTTAAATCAAAATGGTTCGATTATCTGGATATAAAGCAAGCAAATTTAGATTTATTGAAAAAGAAGTAAAATCAACACTACAGGACATAGAGGTTGGTGGCACCTTGTTTAACAAAACTCCCACGGCACAAGCAGTAGGTCAAGAATAAAGGAACGGGATGCAATTAGGCTAAAAAGCTTTTGCACAGCTAAAGAATTCATGAAGAGTTTCAAGAAATTTCCAACAGAATGGGAGAAAATCTCTGCCTGCTACACCTTGGGTACAGGGCTAATATCCAGAACTAAAAAACAAGGAAACAACAAAATCACAAATAACCCAACTAGTAAATGGTCTATGTACCTAAAAAGAAACTTCTCACCAGAGGAAGTTCAGATGAAAACCTATAAGTATATGAGAAAATTGCTCTACATCTTTAGCAATGAGAGAACTGTAAACCAAACTTCAATGAGATTCCACTTGACTCCTGTTAAAGTGCCAAAAATGAAGAATATGAATAACGACTGATGCTGGAGGGGCTGTGGGAAAAGAGGAACATTGTCACATTGCTGGTTGTACTGCAAACTGGTTCTGACACTCTGGAAAGCTGTTTGGAAACTCCTCAAAAAATTCGGTCTGGAAGTACCTTATGACCCACTTCTTGATATTTCCCCAAAATTGTTAGAATTGGCATAATATAGAGATATGGCTTCATCAGTGTATATAGCAGCTCAATGTATTATAGCTAGACTATGGAACTTACCCATATGTCCATCACTGGATGAGTGGATCCAAAAACTTTCATACATATATACAATGGAATACTTTTTGGCCATTAGAGAACATGATATTATGGCCTTTGAAGCCAAATGGATGGAGATGGAACAAATCATGCTAAGTGAAATATCCCGATCTCAGAAATTCAAGGGTTAATGTTTTCACTCATTTGTGGAACCTCCAATACAGCTGGAGACACTGCGTTAGATGGATAAGCCAATAATAACTTCAAAATGTATGAATTTGTACACAAATGGGGAACCTTGACGAACACCTGGAGATGTTGGAAGGGAGGAGGAATTAGGAAGGATATCTAGGAGACTGAAGGGAGGGAGTGTAGGGGATTCAACACAGACTGCGATATCTAACCTCCATGAGATGTTCATTTAACACAGGAGTTCTTTTGTGGGATACGTAGAACCATAAGGAACCCAAGGGGCAAAATCATGACATGACATCAGCCTTGGCTAACTATGTAAATATACATTTATTCTTTATTGTTTGATAATGGTTTCCCTAAATTGTAAGTCCATATTCAACTCATAAAAATTGGGTCCGTTGTTATTATTTAATTTCAAAAATGTATTACATATTCTGTATATCACTCTTTATGACAGTATAATTTGGGAGGAATTCCCCATAACCTTGTGGCTGAAGTTTTTAAACGCATGTATTTTTCACCAAACTGCATAGACTTAAGTATTGCACTTAGATCTATGATTCATTTTGAGTTAATTTCTGGATACTGTATAGATATAGATCTGTGTTCATTGTGCACATGAATATGCAGAATTTCAAAAACCATATTTTAATATGCCATCCTTTCCCCTAATCACAGTCATTATGCCTTTTTAAAATGAAATACACAATTTATATGTGGATCCATTTCTGTAATAACAGTTGAATTTCCTTCATATATTAGGCTTTTATAGCACCATCTCAGTATTTTGTTTGGCATATGTTTATAATACTTGAAATCATCCCACCTATTCCTCACATTGTGCTGTGTTTTGAGGGTTCCTTTTATGTTTATGGATCCTTTGCTTTCCCACTTGCTTTTGCTTAATTGTTTTGCTTTGTGTTGCTACACCTGTAACCAATGGCCTTATGCATGGTAGGCAACATCAGTTGCTCCAAGATTGAGCTACATTCCTAGGCTTCCTTGCAGATTAAAAAATCAGCTTCTCAATTAAAAATGAGATTGGAAGAATGGGTAGGAATGAAAATGAGAGAACTGACATTTCATTCATGATCTTTGTACTTCTGAACATTTCATATTTTCATTTATACAGGTCTCAGTTATTTTTCAGCAATATTTTATTGTGGTTTTGCATTTTGACCATTATCCATCTTATCACATTTCTGTGTATTTTTGATGTTTTGATAAAATTATACATAGGTTCTTTGTGTCCTTTCTAAAATATATATTTAAAACATTAATTTGTGAAATTTTGGAAATTATTTTTCATTCCCCAACATAAAGTACTCAAAATTGTATTCTCTCTTGTTTTCTCCTGGAAACAGATTCCACTCCCCTTTTGAAAGTATGAGATGTACTTTTGGCCTATGAAATTCAAGAGTTATTAAAGAAAGTCACTGTGAATTATGTAAAGAAAAGAATATCAGTGTCTTACTAAAGGACCTCTCAGATGCAAGAGAACTTAACATATCATTAGAATATGAAAAAGTGCAACTAGAAACAGAACCCTTCAAAGTCAGGTCCATGCTAAATTGTTAGGTCCATGCTAAATTGCTGAGGCTGGCCTTGAAGAGATGATTGATTGTCCCTGAGCTTGCAAGCTTCCTGACTCAGCCTCCCAAGTTACTATACTTAAAAACATGCTATATCACATCTGGCATGTTTTTCTCCTTTAAAAAACTATTGAAGTATTTAATATACACTGTGGACTATTCAGGTAAGCTTGGTAATTAATGACTTAAATTCTTGGATTTTGTAGAGGAAAATCTTAGTCTGGTAGTGTCTAATGCTGAAAATAACAGAACTAGAGGTTCACTATGAATACATCTTAAAAAATGGAGAATTTAAAATGACATGACAAACAAACTTTTTAAAATGGAGAGTCTTCCAAATCATAATGTTGAACATTATAAGGCAATGTATACAACCTTCATGAATTATTTAAAACAGAAAACTGAGTTGTCCTGATACATTTGTGTAACTTTAGGGCAGAAAGAAATGATATTTTTATATAGTATTTTCAATCTATTTAGTCATATTTAACGTGAAATTACTCCAGGAAGAATTTCTTTCTTTAATATATAAGGATTTTAGAAAGTTCATTTTTCAGCATTTCTTAATTAACCTCAGGAAAATTGACATCAATGCCCCAATTACATGAAATGCCCAGTTTTATTAAATGTGGAAAATTTTGAAAAATTGTATGTTGTTTGTATGGATATATTAATGTGTGTGTGTGCATGTGTGTATGTATTCTTATGTGTGTAGGTAGTTTGATATGTGTCGTGGTGATGAAGATCAATTCCATGTTTTTTACCATGGGGTTATATCATCCAGTTGTGGTTTTATTCATAACATGTGTGAAATGAAAATTACAATGGAAAGTGAGTAGTGGCTTT
>PVKS010044351.1:0-14380 GCA_004027875.1 Aplodontia rufa
CACTCTGAGTGTCCCCTGTGGCTGCACACTGACTGGTTCCCTGGAAGACAGTGAGGTCAGAGCTGGCTCCAGAGAACACTCAATGTGCCTGGCACTGGGTGTGACGCAGAGCTTGGTCCCGTGACCACAGTCCCGGAGCACTCTGCCCACACACAGAGCAAGATGCACAGGCCACATGGGGCAGCAGGCCCAGCCCTGACACCACTGTGAGGCCTGAGAGAAGTAACTCCCAAGCAGAGCTGAGACAGCAACTGTCAGGTTAAGAAAGAGGCCAGCAAGAGGCAGGACACAGATGCCCCAGAGCCCAACGGGGACCTCAGAGGGGAATCCAAGGCAGATTGGGAGGCAGCTAGGGACAAGAACAGGTGATGTCAGTGCTGTCTGCTGGGAAGGTGCCTGCAGGCGGCAAACAAGACCGGGCTGAAGAGCAGGCAGGACCGTCGCTATTCCCTGGGTGCTAAGCCAGGCAATTCTGCTTTTCCTTCTTGATTTACCCATGACTTACTCTGCAAAGGCTTCAGGTTGTGGCCATTCACAGGCTGTGACAGGGCAGGGCTGGCCAGATCCACATGCTGGGATCTGCTTATGGGTGACACAGCTATTAATCACGACTCCCAAGGAGAAGGCATCTGTATGTGCAGCCCACATGGACACACACCAAGGTGGGCCTTGCAGACTCACCTGTGCTCAGTCATACCCACCCACAACCTAGAGCAGCATACCACAACACCTCCGCAGGGTCCTAGTCACCAAAATGCAACAAAAGCTTTTTACCGGGGGAGGCCACCACATGCAAGTAGGGTGAGTGTGGCAGACGTCCTTGGGCCTCTCAGAGGAGCCAAAGGAGGATCCAAACTCCCGCCACCACCCAATGGCAACGTTAGCATGGGGGCTTCGTGACCCCACAGGCAGGAGTCTGTGGTCCACTGTCCACTTAGGGAGTATGTCCAGAAGGCACCCCGTTCCAGGACCCAGCTCACCCATAAAATCAAGAAAAAATGCATGGAAGGCAATTAAACTAAAAAGCTTTTGCATACCTAAGGACTTAGTCAAGAGTCTCAAGAGCAAACCTACAGAATGGGAGCAAATATTTGAATGCTACACCTTGGACAGAAGGCTGAAATCCAGAATATATAAAGATCTCAAAAAATTAAATACCAAAGCCACAAATAACCCATTTAATGAATGGGCTATGGAACTAAAAAGAAGCTTCTCAATGGAGGAAGTCCAAAAGCCCTTAAGTGTTTGAGAAAATGCTCTACATCACTAGCAATCAGAGAAATGCAAATCAAAACTTCAGTGAGATTTCACCTCACTCCAGTCAGAGTGGCAAAAATGAAGAATACAAACAATGACAGTGCTGGAGAGGTGTGGGAAAAGAGGAACACTGTTACATTGCTGGTGGGACTGCAAACTGGTACAGGCACTCTGGCAAGCAGTGTGAAAACTCCTCAAAAAATTAGGGATGGAACCCCCTTTTGACCCAGCTGTCCCACTCCTGGGTATCTTCCCCAAAGAGCTAAAATTGGATTGCTATAGAGATACAGCTTCATCAATGTTTATAGCAGCTCAATTTACTATAGCTAAATTGTGGAACCATCCCAGATGCCCCTCACTTGATGAATGGATCCAAAAACTGCGATACATATAGTCAATGGAATACTATTCAGCTATTAGAGAAAATGATATTATGGCATTTGCAGCCAAATGGATGGGGATGGAAAAAAATTTGCTAAGTGAAGTATCCCAAATTCAGAGACTCAAGGGTCAACTGTTTTCTCTCATTGTGGAAGCTAGATTATAAGTGGAAACAGTGTGATAGATGGCCAACCTAACCATTACCTCAACATGTATGAATTCCTACATGATCATGGGGAACTGTGTTTAGGTTCCTGGGAGACATTGTGAGCGGGATAGGGAGGGGGAAAGGGAATAGGAAGTGCATCAAGGTGACCAGTAGGAGGTTTTATGGGGGAAGTCTAATCTGAGGGTCCTTCTTACATGAGAAGTCCACTTAACTTGGGGCTTAAGTAAAGTGAAACATGGAATCATGGGGAACCCAAAGAGGGGAAAACTATGGTCTGGCACCAGTATTGGCTTGTTCTATCATTACACTTTTGTTCTTGATTATTTGATGATAAACCCCTCCTGGTTGTATAACCATGTTTATCAAATAAAAATTTATAAAATGATGACAAAGATTGCTCCTGAACTCAAGGGACACTTCATCTTCAGAGAGAAAGAATGCGAAAAGAAAATTCAGTGACCAAAGACTTAAATACCCCAAATAGAGTAATTACTAAAAATGTTATAATAGATCCATGTAATATATTACCATGAATTCAATAAAAAGTTTACTATACATGAAATTTATAAATAAAGCTAAAATAAGACCCTCACTGTACAAAAACTAAGGAAAAAACAAGCACGCTTATATTTATTTTTCTGATTGCTTTTTTATACAGAAATACATACATATAGAACTCTGTTCAAAGCACTTTTTAGTGAAATAACATAGGCTTTTAATTTTGCATACACATACACAACTGTAATGCCATACTGAAACTATATTGATTTACTAATAGGGTTATTATGTCTTTTCAAAAATCAGGGCTTTGGGGCTGAAGCAGTGGCTCAGTAGTTATGCTGGTTGCCTGGCATGCATGGGGATGCAAATTCAAACCCCAACACCATGTACACAAGCAAAGTGTCAAAACAATGATAGCTATGTGAAAAACTAAATATTGATTCTCTCTCTCTCTCTCTCTCTCTCTCACTGTCCCTCTTTCTTAAAAAAAATCAAGGCTTTGGGAAAAATGTAATTATTATTATTTAGTGTAGGACTACATTTTAGTTTTTAATTAGAATCTAATATCATCTTTCCTACATAAACTTCAGTTATAATATATAACCTATGATAGTTTCTTTAAAATCTAACATTAAATTAAAGATATTGACCAGGACATCTGAGAGGAGGAATCATCTAGATTTTCAGAGATGTTTTCCTAATAATTTCCTGAAATTAATGCTGTGGAATCTCTTTAAACAAACCTTCTAAAAAGATTTTCATTGAACTTTGATAAAAGGCATTCCTTATTCTCACAGGCATATTTTACTTTTTACATAAAAGTTAATTGAACTATGTATAATTGTACTAGAAAGTAGAATAAACAATAACTTTGTTCTGTAAATAAAATTTCTTAATTTTGATATGCATTTTGAGTCAGCTACTGGAGTTGAAGTGCCCAGTTTATCGGAGAACATCTTACCAGTCATGAGTTATCCGTGTTTAGTGCACCAGAGAAGAGGTCTTGATGTGGGGTAGCTTCTAATATTCGTTAACCTCTGTACCAGCTAAGTGTGGATCTGTTAGGAGAACCATGCACTGTGCAGTCCCAATATTTTTCTGTTAATGAATCACCAAATGCACACTACTCATGAATGTAGAGTTTTAAATACGTATAGCCCTAGGTTACTGAATAAGCTTAGGATCTCAGTAGAGTGCAAACAAAAAATAGTTTCATCATTATTAACATTTTTGTATTATATAAATAATGTACATGTAGAAAATGTGCAAACTATAATTGCCTGGTTTAATGAATATTATAAAGTAAAACTCATGTAATCATCACTTGGGGAAAGAAAGTACTAGAACAGATGTACCAATCTAAAGCCTCCCTCTCCGCTATCCTGATTTTCATGATCATTTATTTTCTTTCTTTTACTTTTTCTTTTTATAGCATATTATCATTTTATATTAAAATAATATGATTTACTTTTGTCTGCTTTTAATATTTATAAACGTGGAATAAATGCATTTTCATTTTTACATTTTATCATTTTGTATGTTACATAAACTCTTCTGGTTGCAGGTGGTACAGTATTGCTATACACTGACATTCTCTTTAACATATGTATGCACTTAATGAGTATTATTCTTCAATATGGGGCTATGGTTGAAATGTGAAGCAACAGCAGTTCCCTTCAACATTTTGTCTCGTGTACTTGTTTAAGTTTGTTGAAATATATATGAAGAAACCTACATGTTAAATAAAATAATCTTAAAGACTTTTCTGTGAATGATTTTATCTTCTGATTTTAATTATTCAATCAATAAATGCCAAAATGTAACAAAATTTCTTACCATAGTAATATTTATAATAATATATTAACAACAGTAAAAATTGGAAGATTAATGTTATTTGGGTAATAATCATTATTTACTATTTTAAATCAGCTATGTATCAAGGAGACGTGAGAACACTAATTAAGGAATTCTTGGAACAGAATGAGAGTGAAGACACAACATATCGAAAATTCTGGGACAGCAATAAAGCATTCTCAAGGGGAAAATTTATTGCACTGAGTGTCCACATTAAGAATCAGGAGAGAATCCTAACAAATAAGATTATGCTCCAACTCAAATCTCTACAAAAGGAAGAACAGTCTAATCCCAATGCCACCAGATGACAGGAAATAATTAAGATCAAAGCTGAAATCAATGAAATTGAGAATCAAAAAATGATAAGAAAATAAAAAGAATTGACAAAACAAAGAGCTTGTTCTTCAAAATAAATAAATAAATAAAATTGACAGACCCCTAGCTAATCTAAAAGAAGGAGAGAATCAAAGCCAATCAACAAAATCACCAACAAAAGAGGGTCACCACCATGGACCCCTTTGAAATCAATCAGATTATCAGAACATATTTTGAAAAACTATACTCCTCTTAATCAAATAATCTGGATGACATGGACAAATTTCTAGACACATACAACATCCCCAAATTGACACAGGATCACAGTGAAATCCTAAACAGCCCAATAATAGGCACCAAAATCCATACAGCAATTAAAAGTCTTCTAAAGAAGAAAAGCCCAGGACCTGATGTATTCTCTGCAGAGTTTTACCACACCTTTGAAGAAGAGTTAATACCTCTTACTAAGCTATTGCAAGAAATTGGAAAACAGGGACCTCTCCCAAACACTTTTTATGAAGCAACCATAAGTCTGATACCAAAACCAAATAAAGACACATTGAAAAAAGAAAACTACAGACCAATATCCCTCATGAATATCAATGCAAAAATCTTTAATAAGGTTCTTGAAAACCGCATTCAAAAACACATCAAGAAAATAATTCATCATGAATAAGTGGGCTTCATTGCAGGTATGCAAAGCTGGTTCAACATATACAAATCAATAAATGTGATTCATCACTTAAACCGAATTAAGGATGAAAACCATAGGATCATGTCAATAGATGCATAAAAGGTCTTCAATAAAATCCAAAACCCATTTATGCTCAAAACAATAGAGAAAATAGGGATCAAAGGAACACCTCTTAACTTTGTAAAGGCCATATATGACAAACCCTTAGCTAGTATAACACTAAATGGAGAAAGGTTGAAAGCATTTCCACTGAACTCAGGAACAAGACAAGGCTGCTCGCTTTCAACACTTTTATTCAATATAGTCCTTGAGACCCTGTCTGAAGCAATCAGCCAAGAGGAAGAAATCAAAGGGATAAGAATAGGAAGGGAGGAAGTTAAACTATCTCTTTTTGCTGATGACATGATCCTATATTTGGGAGATTAAAAAAAAAAAAACTCCACCAGAAAACTGCTAGAGCAGGCTACACAATCAACACCCATAAATCAATAGCTTTCCTATAGTCCAACAATAATAGGGCAGAAGAAGAAATGAGGAAATTGGTCCCATTCACAATATCCTCTAAAATACTAAAATACTTGGAAATTACTCTAACAAGAGAAGTAAAAACCTCCACAAAATTTATCGAACACTGAAAACAGAAATTTCAGAAGACCTGAGAAGATGGAAAGATGTTTCATGCTCTTGGTTAGGCAAAATTAATATAATTAAAATGGCTGTTCTGCCAAAAGCACAGATTCAATGCAATTCCCATCAAGATTACAATGTCATTCTTTGTAGATAGAAAAAGTAATTCTCAAATCATATGGAACAACAAGAAACTGAGAATATCCAAAACATTACTAAGCAAGAAAGACGAAAAAGGTGGTTTTGCAATACCAGAGCTGTTGTAGTATTAAAAAGAGCATGATACTGGTATCAAAATAGGAATGAAGACCAATGGAATAGAATAGAGGACTCTGAGATAAAGCCCCAAATCTTTAAACATCTGAACTTTGACAAAGGGGGTCAAATTTATTATCTGGAGGAGAGACAGTCTATTCAACAAATGTTGCTAGACAAACTGGACAGTCACTTGTAGAAAATTGAAATTAGATCCTTATCTCAAACCTTGCACTAAAATCAAATCAAAATGGATCAAGGTATTAGGATTTAAACCAGCTACCATACAACTGGTAGAAGAAAAATTAGGACCAACACTGTAGCATATGGGAGTTGGCAACAACTTCTTTAACAAGACTCCTAAAGTGAAAGAATTACAGTTAAAAATCAATGAGTGGGATGCCATTAAATTAAAAAGCTTCTGTACAGCCAAGGAAATAGTCAACACAGTCAAGAGACAACCTACAGAATGGGAGAGAATCATGGCCTGTGATCCCTCTGGCAGGAGACAAATGTACAAAATTTACAAAGGACTCAAAAAACTTAATACCAAAAACACAAACAATCCAATCAATAAATTGGCCAGGGGGCTAAACAGAAACTTCTCAACAGAGGAAATTGAGTCAGCCAATGAATACATGCAAAGTGTTCTAAATCACTGGCAATCAGAGAAATACAAATCAAAGCTACATTAAGATTTCACCTAGGCATTTGCAGCCAAATGGATGGAGGTGGAAAAAATTTTGCTAAGTGAAGTATCTCAAACTCAGAGACTCAAGGGTCAAATGTTCTCTCTCATTTGTGGAAGGTAGAATATAAGTGGAATCAGTACATCAGATGGCTAACCTAACAATTACCTCAACATGTATGAACTCTTACATGATCATGGGGAACTGTGCTAAGATTCCTGGGGGAGGTAAGGAGGGGGATAGGGAGCGGGGAAGGAAATAGAAAGGACATCAAGGTGATCAGAGGGAGGTAGTATGGGTGAATCTAATCCGAGGGGAACCTCCAACTTCTGCGAGAAGTCCAATTAACTTGGGGCTTAAGTAAAGTGAAACATGGAACCATGGGAACCCAAAGGGGGAAAACCATGGTCTGGCACTATTATTGGCTTGTTCTGACATTACATTGCTGTTTTTGATTGTTTGATGATGAACCCCTCCTAATTGTAAGACCATGTCTATTGAATGAAAAATAAATAAATAAAGTTGTACTTACTTTAAAAAAAAAAAAAAAATTTCACCTAGGGACTGGAGCCGTGGCTCGGCAATTACAGTGTTTGCCTGGCATACAGAAGTATGCGAGTTTAAATCCCAGCACGACGTACACAACAAATTGTCCCAAGGATGGAAGACATATGAAAAAACTAAATAAAGATTGCTTCTCTCTCTATCTCTCTTTCTCATTGTCCCCTCTTTCTTTAAAAAATAAAAATAAAAAAATAAAAAGATTTCACCTCATTCCAGTCAGACTGGCAGAGATGAAGAATACAAACAATAAGAAATGCTGGAGGGGTTGAGGGGAGTAGGAACACTAGCACACTGTTGGTGGAATTGCAGACTGGTCCAGCCACTCTGGAAAGCAGTGTGGAGACTCCTCAAAAAATTAGGGTTGGAAACACCATATTATCCGGCTATCCCTCTTCCGGGTATTTTCCCAGTGGAGTTAGAATCAGCACATTCCAGAGGAGTCAGAATCAGCATATTACAGTGACACAGGAATATCTTTGTTCATAGCAGCTCAATTTACAGTAGTTAAATTATGGAACCAACCCAGATGCCCCTCACTGGATGACTGGATCCAAAAGCTCTGATATATAAGTACAATGGCGTTCTACTCAACTATTAAAAACGATAATATTGCATCCATTGAAGGTAAATGGATGGCAATGGAAGAAATGCTGAGCAAAGTTAGCCAAACCCAAAGTCAAGGGCCGAATGGTTTCCCTCATTTGTGGAGGCTGAATGTATACCCAGGCTTGGTAGTAAGGTAGATAAACTCAGGTATTAGATCCACAGAACAAAAATGCCAAATGTTTATATTTATGAGATATAGGTACACTATACTTTATAAGATATTTAAACAAGCTATGCTGCATACCTGTACAAAAACATAAATGTTTAATCCTATTGTCAAATATTTTGAAGAATAACAAGTGATAATAGGAAGGGAGGAGAAGAGAAAATGTTGGAACTGAGATAAAGCAAGGTACATTCCAAGCAATTATAAATGTCACTGTATATACTATGGTCATATATATAAAAAATCTTCATCATAAGTATAAGAATTATGTCTCTGTATTTGGGTTTTTTAGAAACAATATAGGACCCAGAAGAAAGGCAAGAGATCTGGGGATGGGAGGAGGGAGGTGACTGGGTTGAGGGGGGGATACAGAATAAATTGTATTGCTGATTTTTGTGCATCTAGAAATATGTAACAAATAATCCCAAAATTATGTAAAAGTATAAAGCACTAAAAATAAAATAAAATAAAATAAGCTATGTAAGGTCTAGAAAGAAAAAATTAATTAATGTAACCATGGAATTGCTATGACTTTTAATTTGTATGTTCAGAAATATTCATATGCTTAAGCTGATTTAAATATTTTACTTTTTCACTTTTAGAAATTATCACACTAAAAGAAAAATATTTACTTTTGCTTTTATTCATAAAGTTAAAATTTTAGTACTGAAGTATACATACAATCATAATCCTTTCTTTAGTTAATACTGGTGATTTCAACCACAATACATGTATTTTAAATATTTTACGAATAAGAATATTTTTTGAAATAAGCAATGCTATTGTGAAATATTTAGCAAGGCTTATTTCCCTCAGTATTTTATAACCCATGCTTTGAATTTGACCTTTACTTAATTATAAAATATTTTAATACTTTAATTTTATTCTTGTGACAAGCATTTATAATTTTGCATTTAAGACCTATCAAACTTCCACATGAATTGCTGAACTCTTCATTTATTTTAGATATGAAATGATTAGTAATATAAATAGAAACCATTGAAAAATGCCTATTTATTTTGATTAGTTTTAGGGGTGAAGATGTAGCTGGAGTGATAGAGCAGTTTCCTAGCACAAGGCCCTGACACCCAGTACCACAAACAAATAAATGAATGAAATATTGATTAGTATTTTAAACAGAAGGTATATTCCATTAATAGACTACCTCTGTAGAATATAGCAACCAGATTAAAATATATGAAATTATCCAAACATAAAGCATGTAATATGAATTTAGGGTTTTAGCATTCACCCACATCTTTGAGACTTCATAGTTGTATTTTTTTTGTTGCTATTATTTGTTTGTTTTTTTATTTTAGTTATCACTAAAAATTATTATTGACTAATAAAGAGAATCTTGGTTGTTTCCATTTGCAAGCAAGTGTATATGTGACACTTTCAGAGCAGATAAAATTTTTCAAATCATATTTGGGTATGTACTTAATTGCTGGATTGTATGGCATGATGATGCTTAGATGAAAATGACAAGCTGACTTCCAAAGGGGCTGCACTACGTTGCAATCCCACCAACAGTGAGAATTCTAATTGCTCCATATCCTTCCTAGCAGTAGGTGTTATCAATGTTTTTAATTTTATCTTACTGTTTTAACTTGCAATGCCACAATGAAAATTACAGAGTGTCCTTTCATATGCTAGACTGTCGCTTGAGATCTTCCTGATAAATATATGTTCACATCATTGTATATTTTACAAAATATTACTGTTTTTGTTGATGTATTTCTAGGACCTGGTTTTTGGTTTAATTGACTTTCTCTATTGCTTTTTGTGATGAACTATTGAAGTTTAATTTATTGAGTTGAGATTTGTTTCTCTTTAAATAAAAACATACATATTATAAATTTCTTAAGTCCTATTTTAGCTAAACTCCTTTAAATTGTGGTTTGTTGCATCCTCATTTTCACTCCTTCCAAAGAATCTTCTAATTTGTCTATGATTTCTTTGTTAATTTATTGGTTATTTAAGGTTTCCCCAAGTATGTGAGTTTTGCAAAACTTCACTTTGTTATTGATTTTTAATTTCATCACATTATGATTAGAGAATAAACTTTGCTGTTATTTCCATTCTTTTAAATTGAGGTTTATTTAATGGCTAAAGTAAATTTGAAGAAAATTCCACGTACACTTGAGAAGAGTCTGCATTGTGCAGTGTTAGTCTGCAGTGTTCTAGATGTCTGTTAGATCTAGCTGGTTTGCGTCATAAATAATAAGTATTATAATCTTACCTTTGTCAAATTATTACATCTTACTAATTATCGTATTTTAATTATTATACTACAGTTAGTTATTTATTTTACTTTTAGCCTTCTGCCTCTTTTTTTCTGTCAATTATTCAAAGTGAGAAGTTGAAATCTTCATGTAATACCGTTAACTCATTTATTTCTCTCTTCATTTCTGTCAGCTTTTACGTCATCATGTTTGGTGGTTCTGTTGTTGGGTGCATCCATGTGTATAATTATTATATCCTTTTTATAGATCAATACTTTCATTACTATAAAATGCATGTTTTTATTCCTGGTAACTATTTTTTTAATTTTCTATCTTATTAGTGCAACCTCTAAACTCTCTTATGGATGATGTTTGTGTGATTAATTTCTTCCAGTCTTTTAAAATTTACTTTATTTTCATTGATTTGACACCTTTGGATCTTAATTGTCTAGTGTAGAAAATGAGTGGTTGGACCTTAGCTTTTTTTAATCCACTTTGAAAATTGCTGCCCTATAATAGAATTGCTAAATTTATTCACATTTAAGTGTATTGTTGACAATTTTGGTTACATCTGTAATCTTACTTTTATTATTTTTTGAGTTTCATGTCTCTTTTTTTCTCTATTTCCCTTTATTGCCTCACTTTGTATTAAATGATTATTTTCTAATGTACCATTTTAATTAATTTAGTGATTTTCCACAATCTCTTTATTGCTCTAAGGCTTATCACAGTTAAAATCAATAACTTATCTGAATCAACTTCAGGTGTTTATAATATAGATACTATTTTTGTTTGGTCCCTTGTGATATTTTGGCCTCCCTAGAAATTTCACTCATTTTATCTAGTTTGTCAGCATATGATTTTTTTGTTTGTTTAATTCAAGGTATATAGTGATAGCTATTTTGTTCCTTTTATTAATGATTAAAATGGAGTCATTAGTAAATTGAAAATTTGACTTACTATTGATTTCTCTGGAAAATATTAAAACACAAGCATTACTCATTTAATTATGCAGAAAAGATGAAGCAAACATAGGATAGAATACTCTTTGAAGATTCAGGGTCAAGTATTGGTTGTAACAGGTGAAAGAAAAATGCTGTTTTCAGCAACTTGGTGTTAAAGAATTACAAGCGTAAAATCTGAGACAAGAAAAAAATTCTTTATATTTATAGCAAATATTAAGAGATTTTTTTAACATCTAGATACTGCATTTTAATAAAATTTCCATAAGCATTTTCTAACAAATTAGTAAACATTTAAAATTACTGTATTTAATACTTTTGTACCCATCAAGATTATAATGAACTGTATCAAAATGTCCAAGTTGTACATATGAATTTAAAAATGCAAGCCTCTTTAAGCTTTGTGAAAAAAATGCAGTTTTGCCAGCATGTATATAGACATACTCTAAAATTTCTATGCATGTATATACACACTCAGTTGTGACCATAAGGATTCTGCTTAGTGGGGAAGTTGATGAAAGTGGTTGTGGTGCATTGATTTGTGTGTCTGTATGGTGCTTAATTTAGAACTACAAACAAGCCCAATAGCTGGAATATTATACTGATACATCAAAAAGCACAAAATAGCTAAAGGCACTGCCATTAAATTATCAGGATTCTTCTCAAAATTTGCCAACTTTTTTTGGAGATAAAAAGGATATTTTTGGAAACTAATGGTAGTAAAAACCACTATGGACATTTTAACGTATTCTTGAACTACTATAAATAATTGGAAATCTTATGTTGAAACTGAAATTTAACTTATAAATTCAAAATTGGTCATATCAGTATATGGCATATTGGCTTAGCTGTAGGATACAAACAAAATATGGTGAAAATATCTCATTAAAGAGTTTGGGAGACTACACCATAAATTGAGAAATGCAAATAACTTACAGAATTTTCAGATTTTACATTTCTACAATATAAAAGATTTATATAAAATTTATAATTTGCTCAAATAAATAATGCTAATATTATGGAAATATAAGGAAATGGAAATCAAATATTGTGAGGCTATATTTGTTTTAAATCAAGTACTAATTGTTTCCATACACAAAAATAACATTAACAATTGATGCTTTTGCAACAACCAAATGTTCCATCAAATATTATTTTAAATGAAATATTTAGTATTTCCATACTGACTTCACTAAACTTTCAAGTTAATATCCTTACAGTCTCCTTTTAGAAATTTAAAAGCATCACGTAACTGAATATAATCAGGTACTAAAAAACAAGAATCTTAAATATGGAAAGAAAATAAGTAATGGTTTGCTCCACATGGTTAAACAAAACTGTATTTGTCAAAGTGTTATGAGAGAATTAAGATAACATTATATAAGGATAAAAGCATGACTCCACAATCAATTTGATCTGGATTGAATACATTTTAATTTCTGCATCTGTAAAATGTTATAATTTTACTTAGCTTGTATGGTATTCGTAAAGATTACGTTGCAAAACATTCATTAAGAGCCTAGTATCTTGTGACCTAATGTTTGGTATGCGAGAGATATTGACAGCATTGCATAGGTTTTGATATCACATTTCTTATATCATAGTCTTTCTTCACATGATAATAATAGGAACATTAATAATAAAATACATATTATTGTTTACTGAGTGGTGATATTATGTATTTTAGGCAATACTCACAGCATATACCAGATGTTGGGTAAAAACGTTTCTTACCCTGTAATCACCCTGATATCACTATTTTGTAAGTGAGAGAATTTATGAACAAAAAAGGGAAGTACATCACCTTGGGTAATATAGCTGATAATACCTCAAAAAAGAAATAGAATTAGTGAATTAGGTTAAAATGAGTTGTCATTCCTGCCATGCCTTTAATTTTTCTGAAGAGGCTACCTGTAAGCTCTTGATGTGGCTTAGCACATACACAAGCAGACTGAAACATGCTGATGTTTTACTTAGCAAAGATCATGTGTGCCATTGAGGCGATGCACAGTATCACTCTATGTATTTTATGCATAAATAAAAATGGATGTATTAATCAATTGCTGAAAAGAAATCACCTGATATCCTTTATTATGATATAACCAAATCAATAATATTAACTGTTTTATGTAGAGCACCCAAGACTTATCAGTCATATTGCTGTGTGTCTGATATACTTTTCAATCTATATGCCCTTCCCTTCACCCTGCAAATGAAGACTATTTGCAGGTTCTCTAACCCTGCTCTCTTTCCCATCTCTACTGATGCTACCTGCTCTCCTACAATTTATTCTATTTCCTTTCTGGTTTCCAATTTACCTTTGATATTAATTTTGATTACATATCTTTAATGACCTCATTACTATACTATCCACAACTTTCTCTAGCTTTCCTGCTCTCATCTCCAAAGATCTTCCCTTCTTATCTACCTAAGCCATCTACTCTTACAGTTTACTCAGTAAATTATCATTACATGGAAACTTTCCACCTAAAAATTATTTAATCCCTATGCTTACAATATCCCACTTCTTATATCTTAATCTTTCAACTTTCTATTACTCTGTTGAAAAATTAATGGATTTTTCAATTCCATTGAGAAACTGTTCTTTTGTTTGCTAATATATAGATTTTAATAATATATTTTAAGAAAATTATTGCACCTGTACTAAAACATACACAGTTTGATAAATGATATAAGCTATTTGTTTTTTTAGTTTTAAAATTTACCAATCCTTAAATAAACAGATTATCAGTCTGTTATTTAGCAAAAAGCAAGAGAAATGAGATTGTTTGCCAAAACCTCAGTGCACCTAGTTGCCATTAGTCTCTATCTAATGTGTGTAAAATGGTTAGCTGATATAAATGTACAGGACTATGTCAGCATTGTGCCAGAATGGAGAGTTGAAAAAGAGTTGGAGCTGTAGGTGTTCTTAGTAAAGAGGCTTGACAAGAATTCTTTGTTTGGTAACCTTTTGTTGCGTGCATTGTTTGGGAGACAGTTTTACACACTCTGGATTCTTTGGTCCAGTCTCACCACAGTTGTGAGTTGCATCAGTGCCTAACCACCTTTCCATCGTTCCAGCACAGTGGAACTACCAAATAGAGGGCAATGCTTT
>PVKS010044352.1:0-14370 GCA_004027875.1 Aplodontia rufa
TAAGGGTGGGTAATTGGGGGGGGCTCTCCTGGGGGTAAATCTAATATCCAGAATCTATACACATTTTATATTATTTTGTTAAAAACTTGTATGGTTGTTCAATAATAATAATAAAAAAGTAAAATATGTAAAATAAAAAAGGGCTAGGGATGTTGCTCAGTGGTAGAGCACCCCTGTGCTTAATTCCTGGCACTGCATAAAAGAAAAAAATAATAAATTTTTACTGAGATATAATTCTTGAAATATAAAATTTACCATTTCAAAGTGTAAAAAAAAAGCATATTACTAATTGGAAAACATCAATCAGAAAGGCACTTTGATTTCCAGTACATGACAATCTGGAAAAAGGCCAACTTTTCTCAAAGTGTTCTCCATATTCAAGGTGTCCTCCACATTCAACATAGCTCCTGTCAGAATTCTAATAAGGCTGTTTGTTCTTTGAGTTCTGAATTGTTGCTTGTGTCTTTCCTTGGTAGAACATATTCATTGTAGATAAGCAGAAAGCTGCCCAAATTTGCTGCCAGACCACAAGGGTTAAAACCCAGAAGCATTTTCTACTGGTGGGCCTTCAGCTTGTTCTTAACCTCAACAAGGTCAATTTTCTCTTTGAAATAAGGCCAATGTTAATAGTGCTCACCTCCTTGGATCTGTGTAAGTAATAAACGAGTTTATTAGAGAAAATCTACTTATCCCAGTGTCTGGCAGTGAATGTTAGCTGTTACAATTGTGTAACATAAGAAGGCAACAGGAAGAAGGCAAACGAAATCATTCACTTCAAAATAAAAGATCAAATTAAATCTCTTTTATCAACAAGGAATATTAACCTTAAGACTCAAAAACTGTACTTCTGAATTTGGCTCTGATTACAATGGCAGTAAGATAATAATAACTTTTCAACACTTTAATTATCATTTTGTGATTAAATAGAAGGGACCATCATTGCAATTTTCAAAATGAATATTGAAACTAAGAAGCAAGGGGGTGGTGGGTTAGGATAGGTATTATTTATCCCCAAGGCACATGGAGACTGAAATCTATGAATTCCTGTCCTCAGCAAGCTGCGGGCCATATATGCCATTTTTTTTTTTAAAGAGAGAATCAACTTTATCTAGTTTTTCATGTGGCTTTTATTGCTCCGACACTTTGTTGTGTCTGTGGTGCTGGGGTTCAAACCCATATCCTTGTGCATGTCATGCAAGTACTGTAACCACTGAGTCACTGCTTCAGCCCCCACATATGTCATTTTGACTGAGAGAATACACCAGGGTCTCTCTTATTGGTCTTCATAGTGGAAACCTGTCCCTGCTGGATGAGAACTTTTGAAAGATCAGTTCAATTCCCTAATGCCCACACAGACTGTCACCATATATGTATCATGGGGTTGCATTGGTCCTCGTCTCTGTGTCCACTTTGATCTCCTTTTTATTCCGATTTACTAAAGACAAAAGGCACACACATACTCAATGTGAATTTTAATACAGAACATTGATTCTTCTGTGTTTTCTGTTGAGATTCTTGCCCTCAAGTTCTCCAGGACAACAACTGAGCTGGTGTGGCACTCACATTCACGTGACCACCTGCTGTAACTCTAGCAGACGTACTGCATATTCAGAGTCGTTGCTGCAAGCTCTGATTTGTAGAGTGAGTCCATAATATGAAAAGATCATTAGATACCTAAGAGTTTCTTACACTTGTGCACCAAATCTTGCTGTGAACAGATGACAATGCAGTATTTAAGTCCATTTTGTGGGTCATATTGCAAGAAAAGGAAGGAAGCAAAAGTCAGAAATGCTTGATTTGCTGTGAAATTTTCCAAGACAACAGCTTCTCAGTATGTGCACTGCTTTCCTTGAGCTAATCCTAATGCTGGCAGCCAGTCCCAGTAAAATGTGGGGACAACTTAGGTTTTGATGACTCTTATCCACCTGCAAATTGACATTCTATATCAACTGCCTTCATGGAGATCTGCCCATGCTCCAGTTATAACATGCACATACTCTGGATGACCTGATACTTCCCTCTACTTGTAAGGCACAATCTTTATCATCCTCATGTATTTTGTCTTCTTCATACAATTGTATTTGCAAATAACTTTGAACTCTCAGAAACATTGCAATGATATGAAAAGAGCATCTGTATAGTGATAAATTTATTGTTGACATCTGACACCATTTACTTTATTAACAAAAACTTATTGGTTCAATTTTACTCATCAAAGAGTAGGATGAAGATCTAAACTGATGAAACAAATTTTCTAGTAGGTACACAAGCATTGAAAATGAAATTGAAACCATATATTCTACACAAGTTCCAGAGTGTAGTATATTAGTACTGGCAAAAAAAAAAAAAAAAACCCAAGGAAAGGGAAATTATAACAATGCCTCTGGAATACCCTAAGCACTCCCAATACCGGGATGAACATGCAAGCTGCATTAATTCTGGTGCAGGACCCTGACTTATGAGATCATCATTGACTCATGAGACATCCAGGTAGTGTTCCAGCAGTTGTGCTCCACCATGTAGAAAATACTTGAATGTCAAGGACTCTGCTTCCATCCTATATCCTAGTCGGCAGGAGTCACGGCTGCCATAGCAGCACCAGGCTCCTGTCAGCACACCCATTTTTCTCAGAGAACTGATATTACTTAGAGGGATTCACAGGCAGCCCTGCTTTGGAGGCCCAAACAACATATGTCAGTAGTAGGCTGGGCCTTGCTTATGGAACTCACAACTGACTGTAAGTTTCCCCATGCTGTGAACCAAAGACTTGAGGACAGTAAGCCTCAAAAGTCAAGGGAGGTGCTGGAGCAGTGGCTCAGCAGTTTCAGCGCTTGCCTGGCATGGACAGGGATGCAGGTTCATACCCTAGCACCATGTACACAATGAAGTGTCGAAGTATCTTGAAGCAACGAAAAGCCATATGAAAAACTAAATAAAGTTAATTCTCTCTTTCTCTCTCTCTCACTGTCCCTCTCTCTGTTAAAAACAAAAACAATCAAGGGACTCTCCCAAATAGGGGAGGTTGATTCCTGTGCAAATACAGGCACCATTTAGCATTATGAAAACAAGCAGATTATCTCATTTTTATCCTACGGAGGAAAGGACACCCACAACAGCTTGGGTGAAATTCTCAATGAGACCTGGAAAAGTTTCAGGGAAAAGCTGAACAAATAAACTGAGGACTTTTGAAATGGACCAGAAAGCTACTGAGTTGATAGTTGGGATCCTTCAGACAATTTGTCTTCCTTAATTATATATTTTGTAAACAAGGAAAGATCTTTATTCCTCAATAGTCCTTTTAGTTATGAGGACAATAGAAACCATGTGTGTCCTGTGGTTACAGGCCTTTATTAATCCCCATAACCATCTAATACTATAAATACACAGTTTTGGCATCTTTCCCCTACTCCCTTGGATTATAGATATGCCTGCATAATAAATACACTGATTTTCAATGCATAATTCCTTCAAGGAGTTTTTCTTATTGCAGCATTACTAGTATACGGTATTTTCCTATAAATCTTGTGTGGGTATTTGGTCCACTAATGGGAATAGTTAAGTATTTTTAATATTTATGCTGTAGGGAACAAATATCACAGCTATTGACTCTTTGGTAGGTCAAAAAATTAATTTCCTACCTTTGTTTGACAGTTTTCAGATAAGATGTAATGCTATACAGCATAATCCTTTTTTAGAGATATTGTGGGAAGGGGAAGGGAGGGATAAGGGTGGGTAATTGGGGGGGTCACTCCTGGGGGTAATTGTAATATCCAGAATCTATACACAGTTTATATTATTTTGTTAAAAACTTGTATGGTTGTTCAAAAATAAAAAAAAATAATTTCCAATTGGCTAAAAAAATCAAACAAAATCTGGGCAGATTACAACCACTGTGTGCCAGATTGGGCCCATATGTTTTTTATTAAAATTGGTATTTAAATAAAAATATTTTTAAGTTCATTATAGTTATACATAATATTGGAATTCATTTTATCATAATTTTACAAGAATGAAAAATAATTTGCTTCAATTCATTTCCTGGTATGTCCCCTTTCCTTCCTTCCTCTCTCCCCCTCAATTTCCTTCCTCTGCCTCCCCACCACCCCCTGACCCCCTGCCTTTATTTTGGTCTAGCTTCTGCATACGAAAGAAAACATTTGACCTTGACTTTCTGGGTCTGGCTTATTTTACTTAGCATGATGTTCTCCAGTTCCATCCATTTATCCACAAATGGTATGTATACCACAATTTCTTTAGCCATTCTTCTGTTGATGGGCATCAGGGCTGTTTCCATTACTTGGTTATTTTGAATTGTCCTCTATAAACCTTGATGTGACTGTATCACTATTGTTTGCTGATTTCCAGGATTGCTGGTTCCATTCCTACTTTTCCACCCCATATTTTTAAATTGGTGCATTATAGTTGTACATAATGATGAGATTTGTTGTTACATATTCATCATTCCCACTTTTTTGAGGAATTTCCATACTGGTTTCCAGAATGGTTGTACTAATTTTCAATTCTACCAACAATGTATGAGTGTACCATCTGCCCCCATATCCTTGTCAATATTTATTGTTAGTTTTATTCTTGATAACTGCCATTCTGACTGGGAGCTAGATGAACTCTCAATAGCAATCAGGGAAATGTTAATCAAAACTGCATTGAGATTTCATCATCTCACCCCATATCCTCTTTTTGTGAGTTGGTTTTCTTGCTCATATCCTTATTGGTACAACAGAAGGTCTGTGTGTTTCACATTCTAGATTCTCCTTTCATCTGACCCTTTTACAAGTTCTTAGAGGAAGCTCATTGGAGATTGGTGGTGAAAGAAGGTTAGAAGCTGAGTTTTCCCTTGTTTCTGTCATTGCCTTCCGTCATGGTTATGCTGCAGAATCTTAGTAGCCCAGCAGCTTGGCAAAGGCAGAGACATGGCCACAGCTGTCCTGAATGCTCCTGGATTTTTGCTCCAGTTTTAGCTCAGTTCCAACAATAGCAGCTGCATCTTCACCTGCAGTCACGGGTTCTAGGCTGCATCTTTTTTTTTTTTTTTTTTTTTTACTGTTCCCATTTTTAATGATTGGGAATTGTGTAGTACCCTATAGACATAAAATATACTTTCCCCCTCCCCCCTTAACCTTCGCTTTCTTCCCTCCCCTTCTCCTTCCTTTATTAAACTCTCTTTACTTCCTCTATTAATTTGTATTTGAATGATTCTTTATGTAATCTTATCATTCCCTCCCTCTTTCCTTTATTTTATTCTGGCGTCCACAAATGAGAAAGAAACATTTAACCTTTGAGCTTCTGAGTTTGACTAATTTCACTTAGCATGATATTCTCCATTACCATCCGTTTACTGATTTACTGGGAAAGGCCATAATTTCGTTTTTTCTAATTGCTAAGTAGCATCATCTTACTTTTCTTTTCCATCTGTAAGGGCAGTATGCTAGTTTCCCTTCAATAATTAGTTACTGGACAGCTTTTATAACCACTTTACTGCTTCTGGAGCCCCTCGCATATCCCCTTATAAGTTTTTATAGGAAAATCTGTGTTTGATAAATCCATAGTGCTTTCTGTTTTCTTTATTGGACACTGGCTGATGAACTCTAGAAATACTATACGTAAGTTAAGTGAATATGTACACAAGATAGGTACCTTGAAGAACTAGGAAGGGATGAGAGCAGACCCATAATTAATCACTAGGTAGAAAAAGAAATTAATGGGCCAACAAACCATAAAACCCGTGTTGCACATTCTTTGGTAAATATTCCATCTTATAAAGCAAGTGATCAGTGCACTTTTTCAGCACTTCTAGTATTCTCCTGATAGCTGTTTCACATGAGAGCTGACACTACATAGTATTTTGTGGTGTTGTATCATATCCACCTGATAACTTGACCTTATGACTTAATGCAGATCTAAGTGTTTGTCTGAAATTTCATCCCCTTCAGTACCTATGGGTTCCTTTTTGAGGAGATTGTAAATTTTTTTTGGAAGTCTTATTTGCCTGTTATATCATGTCTTCAGAGGTTTTAGACTTTAACTTATGTTGGGATGGATTCCTCTTCCTCTTTTATGATGAGACTTTTTAAAAAAACTTTTTATTGACATTTATTTATTTATTTTATTCATTCGAGATAGTCTTACATATTGAATGGAATCTTTGTTACATATTCATGCATAGTGGATATAGACAAAGTAAGTTAAGGTCAGTCCTAGTCTAGGATCTCCCCTCTTCGACCATTCTCTGCTCCTATGGCTCCTCTGCTTTAACCCCATGTTATAGTTAGAAGTAAACATATACATGTGTATTAATTTTTGAATTTTCTGATATTTTCTGCCTGCCTGTGTATAGTTGGACTTCTCATGGGAGTCAAGGATTCCCAGTTGCATAGATAACCCCCCTCCCCACATATATATTCAATGGAGTTCTATTCTGCTATTAGAGAGAACAATATCATGGCATTTGCAGTCAAATGGATGAAGATGGAAAAAATTATGCTTAGTGAAATATGATGAGGCCTTTTGATGAGTAATTACTTCTTTTTATGTACTCTCAATGTATCTTAGCTTCAATACATAGGCTCAGCACAATCCAAGTGTTAATTTCTGCCTTCAACATGTCTTTGACAGTGTTCCAAATGTAACAACAGTAGTTCAAAAGTAAATCATACCAACATAAACTCTATGTGTAATTACTAATGATCTCTACAATTTTATTAACCTAGGAGGAATGTGGGTGAGAAGTAATAGAGTGTAGGCTAAAAGAGCTATACATTAATAATAGTATTCTAAATTGAATTTGAAGATGGGATTAAAAAGAAAGAAAAAAAGAAAATAGAGAAAAGATAAAAAGAAAAAAGGAAAAGTGGGTGGAAGAGGGTGGGTGAAGGAATGGAGACAGATACGAACATGGGGAAAGTAAAGTGAGTACACAATAAGAGACTAAAGAGGAATAGCTAATATAAAGGAGAGGCTAGGTACTAGTTATTATCAATTAGTTACTGTGTTTGATATTATTCAGAGGTTTAGGTGAATTTTTGCTGATTTTTTTTCTGTACTAGAGATTGAGCCCAGGGACATTTAAGTAGTGAGCCACATCCCCAGCACTTTTTCTTTTTTTTAAAGAATTTTTTATTGGTTCTTCTCAAAAGAGTATGTAGTCTGTGGTTCCACTCATATAATATTCTGAAAAAAGTGAAAATGGAAAATAAAAAAATTAAGGTTTGCAGGGACTTAGGGATGGGAGGGTGTGACTACAGTAGTACAGCTCAAATGTTCTGAGGTGATGATGTTGCTCTGTATTATGAAATTGAAATGATTACGCCAATCCACTTGATGTCCTAGAATTCAGTATTCACAAAAACTGTACACCAAACATGCTAATTTTTCTATACAATATTGAAGAATAAAATTTAAAATGCTGAAAAAAAAAAGAATTTTTATTGAGGTTTTCACATGGCTTTTGTTGCTCCAACACTTAGTTCTGTAACTTAGTTCTGTACGTGGGTGCTGGGGTTTGAACCCATGTACCCATGCTGGGGTATGAACCATGCATGCTGAGCAAGCACTGTAACCACTGAGCCACCACTCCAGCCCCAACTTTTTATTTTTTATTTTGAGACAGTCTCACTAAGTTGCTTAGGGCCTTGCTAAATTGCAGAGGCTGACTTTGAACTTGTGATTCATCTGCCTCAGCCTCCCAAGCTGCTGGAATTACAGGCCTGAGCCACTGTATCCTTGCTGATGTTTTTGAAATAGTCTTTTGTATCTGGTGTTTTAAATTTTATAAACTGATAGCTGTGAGGAAGTCATTAAAGTGTAAATATCCCTGAATTTTAGCTCTGACCCAAACAAACTTGTTAGATGAGTTCGTGTACTGAATTTGACCTTTTCCTTGTTTGACTTCCTCTGCAGAGGTGGTGGGGGTAAACAGTTTTCCTCTTTCCTAATGACTTTTTGTTGTGTCTGGGAAATTGGCCAGCTCCTTTACCTGCTTCATCTGTAGACTAATCTGGCTTGAATTGTAACTCCTGTTTTGAGAGTCCCTGTTCATGTGCTGTGCATGGATGAGTGGGATTTTCTGTCCAGTAGTGCATAGACCCACATCTCTGCTGTCAGTCACACTTCTTACCCCACAAATCACTCTATTTCAAATGGAAGTGCTCTTTGATTTTCTCCACTCTTCAAAATGTCAGCAGATTTTCAATTGTTTCTTCTAGGTTCAGATTGGCTGTCATCTCCACTGATCTGAGACAGTGATTTCTGGGAAATAATAGTAGCCCACAGGAATTATTCCAGTTCTGGTGTCTTGGGAAGTCCAATGATGTGAGCTTTACCCCCAATAAGCACAATCCTGCTTTTTTGAGTTCACTAACTGTTTTGATTGTGTTATGTGCTGATCAGCAAGTTTTTCTTTCTTTGTTTCTTTTTTTTAAAATTAAGGAATGGAGTTGTACAAACATGAAAGCATATAAAGTAACAATATGATATGCATTTGATCCTAATCCAAATCACTGCCACATTGACTATACCTGTCAGTCTATTGATTCTTCTGTATTCCCCACCCCTACACACACACACACACACACACACACACACACACACACATATATGCGTGTTAGATGTAACACAAATTACATATCTATGTAGTTTGTGAATTTTCCAGAATTAAATGATTGCATAAGTATTATTTGGCTTCTTGGGAGGTGGGGTAAAGAGTATATTACATTGTTGATTGTCTCTCTATATCCCTCCCTATCTTCCCTCACTTTCCCTGCTACCTTTCCCCTTCCCTTTCCCTCCTCTACATATCTGTAATTCCCCTAGATTAAATGTTGCTACACCTTTGTTAGGTCTAGTACAAGAGCTTGACTACCTTTCACTCAAGCCTGGATTTTGTTCTAGGAAAACATTTGACCCTTGAGTCTCTGGGTTTGGCTAACTTTGCTCAGCATAATTTCTTCCACTGCCATCCATTTACCTTCAAAGGCCATAAAATCATTGTTTTAAAAAGCTGAGTAGAACTCCATCATAAATATATACCACAGCTTTTGGATCCATTCATCCAGTGAGGGGCATCTGGGTTGATTCCATAATTTAGCTATTGTACATTGATTTTGCTGTGTCGGTGTTAGGAGCTGATTCTAGCTCTTCTGGGAGAACACTCAGAAGAGGGAGAACTGGATTGTATGGTGGATCCATCCCTTATTTTTTAGGGAGTCCCCACACTGCTTTTCAGAGGGGCTGGACCAGTCTGCAGTTCCACCAACAGCGTGCTAGTGTTCCTATCTCCCCATAACACCTGCAGCTTCTGTAATTGTTTATAGTCTTCATTTTTCCAATCTGGCTGGAGTAAGGTAAAATCTTAATGCTGCTTTGATTTGCTTTTCACAGATTTCTAGTTATTTAGAACACTTTCTCATGTATTTATTGGCTTGATCCATGTCCTCTATTGAGAAGTTTCTATTTAGCTCTTTGGCCCATTTATTTATTTATTTTTAAAATTGTCTTGTTGCACCTTTTGTATATAGGTTACAGAACTTTGATTTGTAACCTGGTTGGGTCGCTGGGGTGACTGCTGCATTATTGCAGCTAAGCAGTAGGGGTGTGTCACTGGGTCCTGGGGTCCTGCAGATGCAGGATGGGCAAGAACAGACCAGCCTATGTGCCACACTGGGACCTGGGATCCTTGGTGGCAGGTATGGGCCTATTATACCTGGACCAGGCAGGTATGTGTGATGGCTGTGTGGTTCTGGGCACAGGGTATTTGAAGGTGTCTGTCTCACCTGCCTATGATGGACCAGAGTCCTGGGCATGCATGGTGGCAGGGCAGGGTCCAGGTGTGTATTTCTTTTTGCTCCTTAAATTGAAGAGGATTTCCCCCCTTATTTTGTGTATGAGATATTTTGAGAAATTGTCTTATTTGTTCTGAAGATTTTCACTGGATTTGACATATGGGTCCATACCAGGGGGTATGACCTGAGACCTCTTTCTGGTTGTTCCTCATTGGGTCTTGGCTGCTGGGTTTGGGTATTGTCTGGAAAATTGAGTTCAGCAGCCAAGTCCCTAACATGTGAACTGTTAGTTTCCCTTAAAATTTCCAGCTCTTCATGAGCTAATAGCAGATCATCAATATCAACAACCAGTGCTTACAATAAACAGCATTAAATTGGTTACTTAGTACCAACTATATCTATTACTCTGTCAAATTCCATCTAGGAAACAAATGATAGTACTAGCAATTACCTTTGGTGAGGGTGTTGTTCAACCATCACCTATGCCAGGCTTCAAAGCATGCAATAGTTGTTTAGTTTGGAGTTCATAGCAGTAATGGTTTCACAGTATTAATGATGGCTCTTGAATTGTATAAACTAATTAGAGCTAAGAGGTGATAAGCTTATATACACTCTATATACTGGAGAGAGAAGGGAATCTAAGAGGAAGTTAGAGAGGAGGTTGCCATATCAGAATGTGAACAGAGAGAAAGTATAGGAGGTTAAGGATTTGATGAGAAAAAGGAATAGAGGGCAAAGAGACAGAGGTACCAAAGTAGAGGAAGGGTGAACGAGATTTTAGTAGAATTTGGGTGATACCAAAAGAAAGTAGCAGCAAGTAGAGGGAAGTTTTGCAACTATGTTACAATACAATTCATATATTGAATGTATTGATCAAAATCCCAACCCTTAGCAGGCAAGATAAGGATAAACATTTAAATTGAAGAAAATGCTCAGGAGTGAAGGGAGTATAGAGACAAGGAAGGAAAAGGGAAAAAGAGAGAAGGGAAAAAACAAGATAAAAGTGAAAAAATGACAAAACAAAACAATACACATACACACACACATAAACAACTCAAAAATGAAAACAAAATAAAATAGCTATTATTTTTTCTTCTTTAATTTTTATTAGTGCATTATAGTTTTACATAATGATGGGATAGTTGTCACATATTCCTAAATGCACACAAATCAGCAATACAATTTGTTCGATACCCCCCTCCCAACCGCCCTCCTCTCGTCCCCTGATGCCTTGCCTTTCTTATGGGTCCTATATAAACAGCTAGTATTTTTATATGTCCATGAACTAATCAACTTCTCTAGATGACAGAAATACATGTCAAAAACAAGAAAAAACGATTTTTTAATTGCGAAAGTTATTTGTTGAACAATCATACAAATTTTTAACAAAATAATATATAATGTATATAGATTCTGAAGATTAGATCTACCCCCAAGAATGTCCCCCCAGTTATCTGCCCTTATCCCTCCCTTCCCCTTCCCACAACACCTCTAAAAAATGTGTTAGGTTAAAGAAAAGATTCTTAATGAAAAATTAGAACTATGTTCACTGAGGTTGTCTCTCTGTACATTGGGAGCACATGTTCACCGTCCACCTGAGTTTTGTTAGCAGGGTCTCTCAGTCTGTAATTTTGTCATCTCACATAGAGTACTGTGTGTCTATCTTAAGTCTCCTGTGCTGTCTGGGTGGAAACTTCCCTGAAGATATCAGGTTAATGAATGCCCAGAGCACTGGCCTTCCGGTTCAGCCTCTGAACCATTACTGGATCCCAGCAGAACTATGCATTAGCTTGCTCTGAACTACTGACTCCCTTCTGCTGGAGAGTCTGTTCAAAATGACTCCTGCTTCTCCTTGCAGGCAGCTGAGAGACACTGTTCTTCCCTTATGCAGTAGAAGTGCACTAGGGGTGTCTCCAGTTGGGCCCAACACATGATGCCTTATAGAACTCAGCTTCTTTGTGACAGATCAGATGGCTCATTATGGTTCAGCCCCTCCCCCACTCCCTTGATGTTTGGGAGCAATGGTGGTTGCAGCTGCTGTCACCTGGCTGGTATGGATACAACCCTGCTTTTCCACTTGCTGCACCCGAATCTCTTATCCTTCAAGAATCTCCCACTAACTAGTGCTATGCTCTAATGATTATTTTCCCCTAAACATACCATCCAGTGATGCAGCTCTCCTGGAGTTTTTTCATCCCATCATGGAGTTAAATGAGAAGCTTTCCTACAGTTCACCATCTTGGAATCTGATGGGTTGTTATTAAGCTTGATTTAGTCATTCCACATTGCAAAAATGTAACAAAATTTCACATAGTACTGTGAAAACGTATTAACATTACTCCTTTAAAAGAGAATGATCTGTTTTGAAAAAGGGCAATGAATCAGTCATTAATCACGAATGTTTATTCAACTATCAGAGAAATCTAAGACAATGTACTGAGAAAACTATTAGATCTGATAAGAGTTCATCAAGTCAGCTGTATACAAGATTACTGTATGGAAAACCATTGCTTCCACATGAAGTCAGTTATTGCCATCATACATCATGTTAGGAGTATCTATCTCATTGACACCAGTAACAAAAGGAATAATAAAAATGTATTTCAAGATACATATTTGGAAATATAGAAAACTTTAAGGATAAAATAAAGGAATATTACATGAAATTTACACAAATACAAAAGAGTATCTAAACAAATACAGGCACAGCCTTTTTTTGAGGAAAACATTAGAAATTGTAGTCAGCTACCATTTCTACAAATTATTCTACATATTATTATACAAATAATTCTGTAAATTATTATACAATTCAAAGCAGCCTGCATTGGAATCCTAATACAGGAGTTATATATTTGGTTTTGAAATCCCGAGTGGTGTTTGGATCTTCCAAAATTAGCATGTGTTCACCAATGAGTAGTGGGGAGCAAGCAGTATTGAAAGAATGACTACCTGGGATCAAGCTCAACTCAGGCATTTTCCACTTGTGGAGTCTTCAGCATGTTTAATTCACAGTCTCACTTTGCTCATCTGTAAAACAAAGGAGATGATAATAATACTTATATCACAGGATTTGGGTAAGGGGTAAATGAACAAATAAAAGAAAGACTCAGAACAATGCATGGCACTACATATCAAATGTCATGATTTAGAAAGGGAAGGTAGTTAAGCAAAGTAAATCACTCTGACCCCAAAGTGAAATATACTGAAACTAAATGAATCTGTCAACAAGGAATATTAATGATAAATGCCAATGAAACGTTATAGAATCTGGCTGTGTTTCCATTGACATATCCAACTCTCAAGATGAGAAAATCACTTGTTAATAACCCTGATTGTTGCTTATGAGCAGGTAGAAATGACTGTTTTTATGATATTAAAATCCTTAATAATGAAACTGGAATTTAAGATAAAGGATGGTGGTTGTTGGAAATAGTGTTTCCAAGGAACTCAAAGTCTCTGAACTGGTGTCCTTAGCAGTAGGTGCCAGTCATCTGTCCTTTTTGGTAAGGGTAATCATTTTTGCTCAGAATTCTCTAGGATGTTGGTGTTTGAACTGGTGGGCACATACCAGGGGGTTGGAAACTTTTAGGAGGCCATGTCAAGATCCTAATTTCATGTAGGCTTTAGCATGTAGGTAGTATGTGTTCATACTGGCTCTCATCTCCATCTCCCCATTTATCTTTGATCTTATTCCAGTTTTCTAGACAGAAGACATGCTTGTCTTGATCTGAATGCCAATATTTCTCATTGATTCTGAACACAGAAGTTTATAGACTTCAAAGAATTTAAAATTTTATTTTGTCATACTAAATTATTTTTCTATTTCAAGTGGTGTTCAATTTCTTGATTTTAATAAAATCAACTCAGCAGTGGGTTACAAACCTCTAAAAAGTATCTTGAGCCTTTTTCTTCAGATACATTCTATAAAAAAAGAATCAAATGACAATGCTACCAGAAACCAATTTTCTATCATTTGCTTATTCATATGACAAATATTTTCAGATTTTAATCTAGAAAAATAAAAAAATAGAATTCTCTTTTAAAAATAATAACAATTATTATATCAAGCATGGATACATAAAATGTTCAGCTAACGAAAAGTTGTATTAAATTTTTATTTCATGTATTTAATATTTTTCAAAAATTGAAATATGTGACTTTGGGAGATGTAGCTCAGTGATAGAGTGCTTGCCTAGATGTACAAGGCCTTAGGTTTGGTCCTCAGAAACACACACACACACACACACACACACACACACCCCACACACAGTTGAAATATATTATTGATTAGGTTTTCAGTCAATGTAGGAAACTCTACTGGAACCCAAATCACCAACATATCTTATGCTATTACGACATGGAGACACTTTCTTATTCTTCCTTTGGTCCTGCTGAGCCTGTGAAAATCTTGACCTTAAATTCTTCTTGAAGTAAGTGAGTGAGTTGCACACTCCTACAGACTTCCTACACAACCCTAGCACACCTAATGCACACTCAGACTTCTTGCTGATATCTGTCATGTGCATGGCAATACTACTGTATAGGTAGGTCATAGGAATTCTAAGCCTGTTTC
>PVKS010044353.1:0-14368 GCA_004027875.1 Aplodontia rufa
AGAGAGAGGGACAGTGAGAGAGACAGAGAAAGAGAGAAATAATTTTATTTAGTTTTTCACATGGCCTTAGCTGCTCCAACACTTAGTTGTGTACGTGGTGCTGGGGTTTGAACCCAGGTCCTCGTGCTTGCCAGGCAAGCGCCGAAACTGCGGTGGCTCCAGCCCCCTGGTTCAGTTTTTAACTCAAAGGAGGTATAGACAAAAAGAACAGGAGACTGAGGCAGGAGGATCACAAGTTCAAGGCCGTCTAGAGAACCTAGCAAGTTCTCTATATATCAAAAGAAATAAATAAATAAAAGTAGAGGTGGGGTGTGGGTGGGGGGAAATGTGGCTCAGTGGTAAAGCCCCTGAGTTCAATCCCCAGTACCACAAAAAGAGAGAAGTAACCTTATTAAATTCCTGCTCCTGGAGCGGTGGCTCAGCAATTACAGCGCTTGCCTGGTATGGGCGAGGACACGGGTTCAAACCCCAGCACCACGTACACAATGAAATGTCAAAGCAATGAAAGCCACATGAAAAACTAAATAAAATTGATTTTTTCTCTCTCTCTTTAAAAAAAAAAAATTCCTGCTACTCGATTTACTCAGCAATTGAAGATGGATTAACTTTTTCCTCATTCCATCCATAAGATGGATATTGTTTTTCCAGTCTTAATAGAAACCAAGCAGGACATCCAGCTAGTGACTGTTGAACCTGGATGCAAATTCAAATCTCCAGAATGGTTTCTACAGCCCAAAACTGGAGCTGGGTGGGAATAGGGCAATTTATAAAAATTGTCTCAAGAAATTAACTTTAAATGTTTTGAGGTTTAAAGAGCTCAATGATCTTCAAAATGCATTGTTTTCCTATTGACAGGTGAAGTAAGAAATCCTGTAATGACCATGGAAGTTAGGATTTCCCAAACACGTGCACCATGGCTGTGATTCAATATACATCACCTCCAGGTCATTCTCGGTGAACCTGTGGCTCCTAATGATTCTAGGTACTCCTGTTCCCGCAGTCTCATTTCTCCATTTCTTTCTGTCTGCTCACCTCTCCTTATGCTCAAAACAACACGGCCACTCCAGGTGCCCCTCAACCCTAGCATTCTCTCACTTCTAAAAAATATACTCACTTCTGACTTCAGCAGCAGGAAGCAGAAGTGACAGGTCCCAGCTAGAAAAATAGGGTGACTTCCTGTTTCAGGTCTTCTTGAGCCTGTACCACAGTTCACTCCTGGGGCTTTTTTTTTTAAACAGGGCTTTTATTCATGCGGTCTGGGCAGTTTCAAATAGGAATGGAGCCAAACCATCTAGCATTTTCAGCTTCTTGCTTTCTATAATTTCCATGGTTATTGTTTTGAGAAAAACAAGCAGGGGGAAAGAAAAAAGCCAAAGCAGGGAATGGTGACACACACCTGTTATTCTGGCGACTCAGCAGCAGGATGACAAGTTCAAGGTCAGCCTGGGCAACTTCGTGAGACCCTGTCTCAAAATGAAAAACAAAAGCTCAGAGCATAGCTCAGTGGAGGAGAACTCTTACTACTATAATAACAATAACAACAGCAATAATAAACGGTATGATTTGAGCGCTTAGTTTTCCAGTTTTCTGAGAGTATTAATTAACTATTGTACCTCCTATATTTTTTTCTGTTCCTTCTGAGTTTTCCCCCTGTGTAGGTTTATTTGCATTTATGTCTGTCTTTAGCTTAGAGGTTTTTCTCAAATGTCGGGTGGTCCTTGGTTATTCACTCTTTTTTTTTTTTTTTTAATAAGGAATTGAAACCAGGGGCGCTTAACCACTGAACCACATCCCCAGCCCTTTTTATTTTTATTTTTTTGAGACAAGGTCTTGCTAAATTGTTTAGGGCTTCAGCCTCCCGAGTCACTGGGATTACAGGCGTGTGCCACCATGCCTGGCTTATTCACTTATTTTAAAAAAGAGGCACTATTATGTACACCACACTACAGCCAAGAGATGCCAGATTAAAGACAGGGGAGAGAGAGAGAGCGGCACCTAATTTCAGTTAATACAATAATCCTCACATACTGGTAAAAAGGACAAAGGTATTTCCTTTCCTCTCCCTCCTGCTTCACTTTTGTTCCTCATCTCACCTCCTCTGCTATCTCCTCCCCTCCTCTCCCCACTTCTCTCCACTCCTCTCCTATTTCCTTTATCAATCCAAGGCACTCGTTTCTAGAAGTGAATAGTTACTGAGGGTCTAGACAGAGAAATAATGAGCCAGGTTCTGTGATGAGTGCCTATAATCCCAGCTACTTGGAAATTGAGGCAGGAGGATCACTTGGGCCCAGCCATATGGGGCTGGCCTGGGCAATATATAAGGAGATCATAAGTTAAAAACAAACAAACAAACAAAAAAATACCTCAATTTATGACAGAGTTATGTATCAATAAAACCAACATAAGCTGAAAATACCTCAAATCAAAAGTGCACTTAATCTACCCATCCTACCCTACCAAACACCCTAGTTTAGCAGCACTTCACTCTGCAGGGTGCTGGGTGCCTCCCTGGCAATTGCTGAGGATGCTTCAGTTGTCTGCCAGCATAGGAAGGGAGGACTGGACCACAAACCGATAGCCTGGGATAGAACCCAATTTGAATTTCAAAATGCAGATTTTTTTTTTAAAGAAAGAGGGATTGTGAGAGAGAAGAGAGAAAAGCAATTTTTATTTGAGTTTTTCATGTGACCTTCATTGCTCCAACACTATGTTGTGTACGTGGTGCTGGGGTTTGAACCTGCATACTTGGGCATGCCGGGCAAGTGCTGTAACCACAGAGCTACTGCTCCAGCCCCTCAAAATGCAGATTCTACTGAATGCCTATTGCTTTTGCATCATGGTAAAGTAGAAAAATCCTAAGTTGGGATCTCTTCTGTAAAGAGGCATTTTCTAGCATCTGACATGCAACATGGGATTTTTTAGTGAAACAATAGACTTGAAAAACAGTTGTGGGCTGGAGAGGTGGCTCAGTGATAGAGCACTTGCTTGGCATGTGCAAGGACCCTGGTTTGATCCCCAGTTCCACATACACAACTAAGTGGAAGGAAAAAAAATTATGAAAAAAAAAGAAAAAAATGAAAACCAGTTGTTATGTGTGGGGAGAGATTTTTCCAAATCCCTTTAGTTCCTATTGAGTATAATAAACACTAAGTCCAGAGAAATAGGAACTCAGACTCTTTCCACTTGTAATAACATAGCTTTGACATTGAAGTCTGAGTTCTATTTTTTTTAAGAAAGTGGGACAGTGAGGGGGGGGGAGAGAATATTGATTTTATTTAGTTTTTCATGTGGCTTTTATTGCTCCAAGACCTTGTTGTGTACGTGGTGCTGGGGTTTGAACCCGCATACTCACGCATGCCAGTCAGGCACTGTAACTGCTGAGCCACCGCTTCAGCCCCTGACATTGAAGCCAGGAAGGAGGAAGATAGAACTGAGGAAGACATGAGGACAGAGATGTGTTATTATCCAGGATATCCAGGATGATGGGGAAGAAAGGGAGCAAGCGGGAGGTGAACATCAGATACACAGGGGTCTGGGTTTTCTCCTCTGATCCTGCGGCTGGAGGACCAGAGGATCATGGAAAAGGTAGGCTCACACTTGCCCCAGCCCCTTTTGGAACTCTGGGAAGATACCCAAGAGAAAGCACCCTATCAACCTCCTCCCCTGCCAGCTGTCCCTGCACCTGCCTCTGCCGCAAGACATCCCTGTCCAAATCTTCTGTGTCACAGGATGACAGCCACTAGGCAGGTATTTTAGGGATAATCACCTGGGCTTCCAGGGGAAAGACTGGTGCCCCTTTAAACGACAATGCTCCTTCAGAGGTGTTCATTTGGGATAAGGACCTCCAGAAAACCTTACAAGGGACCAGCCAAATTCACCTGATCACTCTGACTCCCTCATTGTAGGCAACCTAAAGACAACTTTGCTCATTGTAACACTAAATTCTCCCTCAAGAGAAATTCCCCTCTGCCATTTTTGAACATGCCTCACATGAAGAAGTGTGATCTTGAACTGAGCCTGCTCAGGAAATCGTGGTCTTTCCTATATTACTGCATAAAAGTTGCCCCAATAAAAGCCCCTTGCTGTCTTTTCTTGGGGGGAAGATGCTGCTTTTAGAATTGCCTCCAGTGCGCTCCTTAATTGTTGAGGGTAATAAATCCTGTCTTTACTCCTTTGTCTGCTGACTGTACTTATCAGTTTTGCACTAGCCAAGGGACAAATCCATTGCATTTGGTCACAAAGATATGCTTCAGCTGGGCGCACATCTGTAATCTCAGCAATTCAGGAGGCTGAGGCAAGAGGATCACAGGTTTAAAGCTAGCCTCAGCAGTTTAAAGAGGCCCTAATCAACTTAGCAAGGTCCTGTCTCAAAATGAAAAATAAAAAGGGTGGAATATGTGGCTCAGTGTTTAAGCACCCCTGGGTTCAATTTTTGGTGCAAAAAAAAAATATTCTCCATCAACACTGTGTGTGGTTAAGCATCCTCTTGGCCAACGTACACACAGCTTTCCTGTCACAAGGAAACTCTTGACCACAGAAACAGAGAAGGAAGTGCTGGGGGAAAATAGACCTCTAATCTGAGAGATAGTGATCCTAAGAGTCTGCTCAAGGTGCTAAGCTGATGTAGCAGGAAGAGGAAAAAAGTTGCCTAGAGGATTGAAGGATTAAACCCCAGTTACATATGTGCGTCTCCTGATTTTTCTTCCTTCATGAGAATTAGCAGTAAATAGCAAAGACATCTTTGAAAAACCTGAGCTTGTGGTCTTCCACTTCCATACAAGGCATAGCTAAGCACGGAGGTGCTGAAATGGGGCTCCCTTAACCCATTTTTTTAAAAAAAGAGAGTTAATATTTAAAATTCTTTTTCAGGGCAGGAGTGGTGTCTCAGTGATATAGTGCTTGCCTGGCATGAATGAGGACCTGGGTTCGAACCCCAACACCACATATACAACTAAGTGTTGGAAAAACTAAAAGCAGATGGAAAAATAAATAAAATTGATTCTCTCTTTCTTTTAAAAAATATTTTTATCTGTTTTTTTTTCCTCCACTTAGTTGTATGTGTTGCTGGGGATCAAACCCAGGGCCTTGTGCGTGCCAGGAAAGCTCTCTACCACTGAGCCACTCTTCAGTCCTCCTTTTACCTGTTTGTTTATTTTTGCTGTTTACCTCCTCTGAGGAAGGACAGGAGAATTTTTGCAAAGCTAACGCAGATGGCCACCCTATCCCCCAAATCAGGCAAATTTACGGGGAGCTCTCTCTAATGAATGGTTCTGTTGGGTCATCTCCCTTGCTTATACGCAGAACTTGGATCCGTCAGCAGGGCCATCTTAGCAGATCTGCAGTCTTAGTGGAGTGCCTGTATTTTCATTTCATTCTGGCTTAATGCTTATTCAATAATAAAACCATTTCCCTTTTCTGTTACTGACATGGAGAGGTTTTCTGGGTTGGGAGAAGATTTTGTTTGTAATTATGTTAAAAAATAAAATTATAATAATTTAGTTTAGCAACCTTGATTGATTTTAGTTTTGACTTGAATCAGGCAATACTTTCCACAGAATAGAAAAATGTATTAGAGAGCTGGGCAGGGGAGGCTGGATCTGCACACAAAGATTAAAGAAAGCAGAAACATCAACACAAATAGCAGATGTCATCCCAAAGTTACTGTCCTTGTAAGGCGGGGTACAGAGAAGCAGAACAATAGGAAAAAAAATGGTTAACATCAGGTTACATTCATTTATTTATTTGTTTTTTCTTTTTGCAGTGCTGGGGATTGAACCCAGAGCCTGCATAGGCTACACAAATGCTCTTCCACTGAGCTGCACTCCCTATCCTTTCTTATTTTATTTTGAGACAGGATCTTGCTTAGCTGCTGAGGTTGTCCTAGAACTTTTGATCCCTCTGCCCCAGTCCCCCAAGTAGCTGGGATGACAGGTATGTGTCACCACGCCCTTTTTGTAGCAGAAGGATTAAAGTAGAGGTGACTTCATTATCAGGAGGATTGAAAGTTTGAGGCCAGCGTAAGTAACTTAGCAAAATCCTGTCTCAAAATATTTAAACAAGTCAGGGGCTGGAGGGATGACTCTATGGTTATGGTGCTTGCCTGGCATGTTCAAGGACCTGGGTTCAAACCCCAGCACCACATGCACAACCAACTGTCAGAGGAACGAAGGCCACAGGAAAAACTAAATTAAAATGATTTTCTCTCTCTCTATGTCTCTCTCATTATCCCTCTCTCTCTTAAAAAAAATTAAACAAGCTGATAGTGAGGCTGTGGATGTAGCTCAGTGGTAGAGTGCTTGCCTGGCATGTGTGAGGTCCTGGGTTCAATCCCAATATGGCGAAAATAATTTGTAAAATAAAGGCTGGCTTTATGTTCCTCGGACAGATCAATATTCCTAAATACAAGATTCTGCTCAGAAATCTTACATGACTGGTCTGGAGAGATGGCTCAGCAATAAAGTAATTGCTTGGCATGCATGAGGACCAGGATTGAACCCCAGCATCACATACAGTAAACATAAACCAGATGAAAAAATAAATGAAATTGACTCTCTCTCTTAAAAAACAAACAAACAAACAAAAAAAATATCATGACATCCATGGCCTGTTCGATAAAATATAACTTCAGCTGATCTTTAAGATCATTTTCGTTTGTGGTGTTGGGATGGAAACCACCACGGCCTCAGGCCTGCTAAGCAAATGCTCTACTCCTGAGCTACAGCCCCAGGTCCTTAACCACCTAAGCCCACTGGCTAGAGGAAATTTCTCCACTACCGGCCCTCACCAACCACAGGCTCCAACTGGAACTCTGCACTTGCATACCACTTTTGTGAAATTTTTTTTTTTTTTTAAGAAAGAGGGGACAGTGAGAGAGAGAGAGACAAGAGAGAATCAATTTTTATTTAGTTTTTCACATGGCTTTTGTTGCTCTGAGACTTTGTTATGCCCTAGTCTCTAGTCTCCAAAGACCACCAAGGGGCCGAATCCGATGCAAATACATTAGGGTCTTTTTATTGCAAGCGCGAGCCTGGGCTCTCTCCAATACAGCAGATTTAGGGAGAGGGAGAGAGCCCTGAGCCCTAGTACAGCGATACTTTTATAGGGTTTCACGGGGAAGCAGGAAATTCAAACAAAGCAGAATATATGATTGGTTGATCTTCTAACATATATGATATATTTCTATCGGCCATGGTACCCTTTGTCTTGGACGTCTATCATATATAGTTTGGTATGTTAGGAATTTTGCCATAGCTCTTCCACTTGAATTTTACTCTGTAACTTTTAAAATATTTACTCACACATTTTTTTAAAAAATGACTCAAACGAGAGCCTTATATTCATGACTATAAAGTGGAAAAAATCACTATAATTTCATAAGCAACCAAAAATAATATGACAAAAATCAAGCAAATGATTTACCATACAACAAGTTTTCATTGCCTGCTGAAGACTTTGATTCTGATGTTAGATTTCTCTCACTCTCTGTCTTTTTTATTTTCCTTCAAAGAGAGGGATAGTGAGAGAGAGAATGAGAGAGAATCAATTTTATTTAGTTTTTCGTGTGGCTTTCGTTGCTCCAAGACTTCCTTGTGTACGTGGTGCTGGGGTTTGAACTCGCATCCTCACGCGTGCCAGGCAAGCGCTGTAATTACTGAGCCACTGCTCCAGCCCTAGGTTTCTTTTTATTAAAAAATGAGCTAGAGGCTGGAGCGGTGGCTCAGCGGTAGAGTGCTTGCCTGGCATGCATGAGGACCTGGGTTCAAACCCTAGCACCACATACACAACTAAGTGTTGAAGAAACAAAGGCCACATGAAAAAAAATAAGTAAAATTGACTTTCTCTTAAAAAAAAAAAAAAAAAAAAAAAGGCCAGGCATGATGGCACAAACCTGTAATCCCAGGAGCTCATGAGGCTAAGGCAGGAGGATCCCAAATTCAAAACCCGCCTCAGCAACTTAGTGAGACCCTGTTTCAAAATAAAAAAATTAAAAGGGCTGGGGATGTGGCTCAGTGGTTAAGCACCCCTGGGTTCAATCCCTGGTACCGAAAAATAAAATAAAATAATAAACAAATTCATAACTGTTAGGATAAAACCATAATAGAAAAAAATCTTATTTTCTCATTGTCGACACTGCTTTTTTTTTAAACTTTATGATTTGAAATTATTTAATTCCATTTTCCTCTACTTCCTGAAATGAAGCCACTGTTAATGCATTCTATATTTTTGGAAATACAGCATCAGTCAAAATAAAATTGATTGGAAAGAATATCTTTTTGCACCTTATACTTTCCTTCATGAGAAGGGAATTCAATCACCATAATTCATCCCCTTATCTGTCCCAGAAGAAAAATGGTTTATCCAATTTGCAAATTTAAAGAAAGTCAAATGGATGTACTAGATCCCTCTCTTCTCCCTCTTGGAGGCTAGTCAGCCCTGGGAGGAAATTAGTTCTTTGCTCCATGTCTTATATCTTCCTTGAGCAGACCCCTCACCCTGACTGGATATTGTGTGTCCATCTAATTTGGGAATTCAATTAGGAGGCCCATTTGATTCTCACCCTGAACTAGATTCTGTTACTGCTTTTTTTTTTTTTTTAAGAGAGAGGGACAGTGAGAGAGGAGAGAGAAAGAGAGAATTAATTTTATTTAGTTTTTCATCTGGCTTTTGTTGCTCCAACTCTTTGTTGTATACGTGGGTGCTGGGGTTTGAACTCATGTACCTACACATGCCAGGCAAGTGCCATATCAGCTGAGCCACAGCTCCAGCCCACTGTTAATGCATTTTTTAAAAGGTAAAATCAAGCTTCTCATACATATATAAAAATTAAGGTAAGTTAAAAATTTTAATTAAGTTGTTAATGAGGAAACTAGCAAAAGTCACAAGAAATTCAAAGAAGAATGAAACAAGACACTCGTTTATGGATCTGGAACATTTAAAGGAACACTTGAACAGAAGAAAACTAGTTTTTCCACAGTGGGCTCTGGATTAAATTTATTTTCATGTATTTATCCAACAATAGGGATAATTCTATTATTTTGTTTAGAGAAAGGAATTATTTGATTGTCATCTGTTGTTTGCAGCTTATGTAATTGTAAAATAACTCTTCTACCGTCCAAGCTGGATAGCTGGGAAGAGATTTTTATCAATAAATTAATGGAACTGGAATTTTAACCAGATGCCTAGTTATTCAATTGGTTCAAAATTCTGCTGGGGAAATAAGGTTTATTTATTGGGCCTTCTCAAAAAATCTCCATGAAGTTCACTGGTTTTCTCTTCAATATTACTCTAAGCCTTCAGCATTGCCATCCTTAAGCCTTTGCTCTGCTTGTTAAAATTTTTTTAATTGATTTTTTTTAACTGGGGTAAAAATAGAGCTAACACAAAAATCATTTGGATTCTTTTGTTTTTTTAAAGAGAGAGGGGCAGTGTGAGAGGGAAAGAGAATCAATTGCATTTAGTTTTCATGTGGTTTTTGTTGCTCTGACACTTTGTTATGTAAGTGGTGCTGGGATTTGAACCTGTGTCCTCGCAAATGATGCCAGGCAAGCACAGTAACCGCTGAGCCACTTCTCCAGATCCCACTTGAGCCATTTTTGGAGGAACAATGCGGGGTTTAGGTACATCCACCTTGTCACGCAACCTTGGTCACCATGGAACCTCGAGCAGTGACTCTGGGCCTGTTAAAATTACCCTTCCCACTAACCCCACCATTCTGCTTCTGCCTCTGTGATCGGAAGACTTTACTTTTGACTTCTCCCTGCTGGAACAGGGAACACGGCCCTGCCCTTCCTTCTGGTCCATCTCCAGATCTACCCATGAGTCCTACCTCTCCACCAGCAGAGGCCTCAGAAGTGCCAATGGCCTCCTCCAGCTCCTAGTGACTCTGCCTCGGGAGGTACCTTCTCACGGTGTGATCCATCTCCCCAAGAACCTCTTAAGGACAACAAGCGAGATCAGGCCTCCAGTTTTTCCTGTTGCTCAGGAGAATAAAAGCTATTGCACTAAACCAGAAAATCCAGTGTCTGCTGACGGTAAGGATGATGATGAGAATAGATACCGCCAAGAAATGTACTGCAGGCACACTTCAAAATGCAAAGGGGAAAGGTTAATTAGTCATCTCTTGAGAAAGGATAGGAAAGAGCAGACAAACCCAGAGATTCTTCCAGAGAGAATCCTGTTTCCAGACAAGCCAAGAATAAAACCAAGACAAGCGGGGCGGAGGGGGGTGTGTGTTGCATCCATAACAGGTGAAGGGAGATCAACTGGCTAGGGTTGAGGGTGTGACTCAGTGGTAGGGTAGGTGCTTAGCATGTGCAAGGCCCTGCGTTTAGTCCCCAGCACTAAAAAGGTAAAAAACAAAAAAACCCAAACCCCAAAACACAACAACAAAACAAAACAAAACAAAAACCCCCAACCAAACAATAACAACATCAACAACGATAAAACAAAACCCCAAAAACGAACAGAAAAACAAAAAAGCAAATGAAAGAAACACCTACCAGGTACTAGTACAAGGCTCTGGGTGTATCAGCAATTTGCCTAGAGATCTGGCGTGGTATAACACAGAAGGGAAATTTCAAAGAGCATCTTTCTGAGAAAAGTATATTTTCCAACATTTTACCGTCCTCTTGAATGAGTGATTGGTGACAGTTTATTTTCTGAACATCAAGAGAATCCAGTGAGATTTTGAAAGCTTTGAGGAAGCCATATCCCCCTCTTACATTTACAAGATGGGAAATGTTGAGCTGTGTGATCAATAAAATATAGGCAAAAGGTAGGAAAATGGAAAAGTTTATGCAGTTTGATCAACCTGGGGAGGAGCTAGATTGTCAACTAGTCCCTCCAAAGCTGTTATAATTTATAGAAACAAAAGCCAGGTGATACACTTTTTTTTTTTTTAAGAGAGAGGGACAGAGAGAGAGAGAGAGAGAGAGAGAAAGAGAATCAATTTGATTTAGTTTTTCATGTGGCTTTCGTTGCTCTGAGGCTTCATTGCATACATGGTGCTGGGGTTTGAAGTTGCGTACTTGTGCATGCCAGGCAAGTACTGTAACCGCTGAGTCACTGCTCCAGCCCCCCAGGTGATAAACTTATGCAGATTTAGTTAGCCTGTGCTACACAGGCCTGGGCAGGGGACCGTCTCCTTTCTCACTTTCCTTGGTGTCCCCAGGGTCTGCCCTTCAGCTTTTACTCTCAGTATGAGGAAATACAGGGTGCAGAAAAACAGTTGTCAGGAAGGTGTCCTTATTTTCTATCTATTTCTATGAAAATCAGCATAGAGGCTCCTCAAAATACTAGACATGGAACCACCATGTAACCCAGTTATACCACTTCTAGGTATTTACCTTGAAGAATTAAAATTACCTCATTACAATGATATATGCATAACCATGTTTACTGGACCACAAGTCACAATAGTCAAACTGTGGAAAAGGACTATGTGTCCACCAATGGACAAAGAAAATATGGTACATATAAATGTACATATATACTTATATATATACATACGTATACACACATACAATGGAGTATACACACACACACATACATACATATACACAGATACAATGTAATTTTATTCAGCCATAAATAAAAATGAAATTATGGCATTTGCAAGAAAATGGATGGAATTAGAGACCATCATGTTAAGTGAAATAAATTAAACTTAAAGGTTAAGGACCCTTTGTTTTTTTTCATATGCTGAAGGTAGAGAGGGAAAGGAAAACAAAGGTGGGGGTGACATAAAAATAAAAGGGAGATTAGTAGAGAAAAGTGACCATGGAATAGGAGGAATGGATAGAAGGAGGAACTGCTGGGGAGGGATATTGGCCAAATTCTATTGTTATGTTGTGTGCATGTATGAATATGTAATATCAAATCCCATCAATATGTACAACTATAATGCACCAACAAAAGTGTGGACAAATGAAAAAATTTAAGAAAAAATCCACAAAAAGAAAAAGAATATGTATCATCAACAGGGATTCTCAATCCTTTAGATGACATCCCAGCCAATGAGAAGCCAGCATCGGGCATAACAGGACTAAGACTAAGATGAGAAGAACAGAGTATTGGCTCTAACAATTACTGGCCAAACTATTTTATTTATTTATTTTTTTAAAAAGAGAGAGAGAGAGAGAATCAATTTTGTTTAGTTTTTTCAGGTGGCCTTTGCTGCACCAACACTTTGTTGTGTACGTGGTGCTGGGGTTTGAACTCATGTACTTGCACATGCCAGGCAAACACCTTAACGGCTAAGCCACCACTCCTGCCCCTGGCCAAATTATTTTAAAGAAATAATTTATTTGTTTGAAAATGATTCCCTAAATTCCATCATAGTTGACTATTCTCTAATTTACTTTACTTTTATTAATGAACAAATAGCATTTATTTTTTATTATTAGATGGATATAGAGATACAATTGAGGGGGAAACATTATCAAACATTCAAGAACCAATGTATATAAACTTAGTCATCCAGGGCTAATGCCATATCATGGATGCCCAGCTTGGATCCCCCCGGTTGCTATTTCCCCCAGAAGAACTTCTGAGTTAAATGGCTATCTGGTGGAGGACAGAGATCTCCTTCTGAGATGATTCCCCCATATTCCCACCCTCCAGTCTCCTAGGAGTTCTTCCTACACCCTCCCCCACTATCCTCCTCCCTACACCTCCAAGTATCCTAGGGAGCCATCCCCCTATTGCGTTGAGAATCATGCAATTTGAAGTTATTGTTAGCTTAGCCATCTAACCTATTGCTTCCCCATGTATTCTATCTTCCACAGATGAGAGATACTATTCGGCCCTTGAGTCTCTGAGATTGGGATACTTCACTGAGCATAATTCTTTCCATCTCCATCCATTTGATATCAAAAGCCATAATATCGTCTTCTCTAATGGCCAAGTAGAATTCCATTGTATATAAGTACCTAAGTTTTTGTATCCACTCATCAAGTGAGGGGCATCTGGGTTGGTTCCATAGTCTAGCTATAGTAAATTGAGCTGCTATAAACATTGAGGAAGCCATATCACTACAATATGCTGATTCTAACTCTTTTGGGAAAATACCCAGGAGTGGGATAGCTGGGTCATAAGGTGGTTCCAGCCCTAATTTTTTGAGGATTTTCCACACTGCTTTCCAGAGTGGCTGAACCAGTTTGCAGTCCCACCAGAAGTGTAACAGTGTTCCTCTTTTTCCACAGCCCTTCCAACATCTGTTATTGTTAGAATTTTTTATTTTTGCCACTCTAAGAGGAGTGAGGTGGTATCTCATTGAAGTTTTGATTTGCATTTCCCTTATATGATTAGCTAAAATTTTATTAAGGATTTTTGCATCAATGTTCATCAGGGAAATAGTTTTCTTTCCTTGATATGTTTTTCTTGGGTTTTGGAATCAGTGTAATATTTGCTTCAGTGTTTGGGAGTGATCTCACTCTATCAGTTTCCTGGATGAGCTTCCAGAGGGTCGGTGTTAGTTCTTCTGTGAAGGCTTGGTAGAATTCCGCTGTATATCCATCCGGACCTGGGCTTTTCTTTTTTGGGAGAACTTTGCTGCTTCAATTTCGCTTTCTGTGATAGGTTGGTTTAGGTTTTCAATGTCCTCCTGTGTTAAAGAGGGATGTCATGTGTGTCCAAGAACCTGTCTTTGTCCTCCAGGTTATCAACTTTTGCAGAGTATAAGTTTTCAAAATAGGTTCTGATAATCTTCTGTATCTTGGATGAGTCTGTGGTGATATCCCCATTTTTGTCTCTGATTTTGTTGATTTACTTCATTTCGTTCTTCCTTTTGATGAGGTTGGCAAGAGGTCGGTTGATTTTGTTGACTCTTTCAAAGAACCAACTCTTAGTTTTGTTAATAGTTTGTATAGTTTTTTTGTTCTTAATTTCAATGATTTCAGCTCTGATTTTGGTAATTTCCTGTCTTCTGTTAGCTTTGGGTTTGGACTGTTCCTCCTTTTGTAGTTGTTTGAGTTGAAGCATAAGGCTATTTTTCTGATCTCTTTCTAGATTTTTAATGTATGTGCTCAGTGCTATAAATTTACCTCTTAAGAATGCCTTCATACTGTCCCAGAGGTTTCGGTATGTTGTTTCTTCATTCTCATTCAATTCCAAGAACTTCTTAATTTCTGCTCTCATTTCCTCTTTTACCCATCCTTTGTTTAAGAGGTAATTATTTGGGGCTGGAGCGATGGCTCAGAGGTTACGGCACTTGCCAGGCATGCGCAAGTACTCGAGTTCAAACCCCAGCACCCACGTACGCAACTAAGCATAGGAGCAATGAAAGCCATGTGAAAAACTCAACAAAAATTGATTCTCTCTCTCTCTCTCTCTCTCTCTCTCTCTCTGTCCTCTCTTATAAAGGAAAAGA
>PVKS010044354.1:0-14374 GCA_004027875.1 Aplodontia rufa
TCCCTGACACCCTATGCTCATCTCAGCGCACCCTGGAGACTCAGGCTGCGAACCGTCCCGGAGAGACCCCTGGAAGTCGCCAGCAGGGAGGGGACTGAAAGTCAGGAACCCAATGCCGCCCAGCCCACCTCCCAGGCACAGGGGACCATTGCCCGTGGCCACCAGGCTAAGGCGCGTGAGCCACCTCGGCAGCTGACCTCGGGACCCCAGTCTCAGCCCACTCCTCAGGAACAGAGTACAAGGACCCAGAGCGACCGTGCAGCTGCCAACTGGGCCACTCGCGCAGCTGCCCAGGACCCCGGCTCCCCACGGCTGCTACCGCCGGGACCCGCCCGCCCTGGCCCCAAACCCACCGATTCTGGCCTCCGGGTCACGCTGTCTCTTCCCGAGAAAGTCCCCAGCACCCGAGCTCAGGGGCAGAAAAGCGGCCTAGAGCCACCTGGGCTACTGGAGGCGCGGCCTGCAGAGGAAGGAGCAGGGCGAGTGCGGAAGCCCGCCCTCCTCCCCCGTCTGCGCGCCTGATTGGACAGTTGCGCCCAGCGCCGCTGATGGACAGGAGCTCCCGAGCGCGCATTTGCGGTCCCTCCTGGGCTGAAGATGCCAGAGCTTCCGGACTTCACCCTGCTCAGCAGGGGTGTCTTGGTGTCCTGGGACCTGTCCCTGGGAGGAAGCATTTGTGTTCAACCGATACACAAGGAGATATGTGAATGTGGATAACAAATGTCCCCATTGTGTAGAAATACGTGTGCTGTTCTCCACTGGAAGCAGCATGAGGATTACTTCAAAATTTCAACTTTCATAACCTTCTTCACCTCTGTTCTTCCAAGGACATAGGCAGAGAGATTCCAGCGGTGGCTCAGAGGTTATCGCACTTGCCTAGCATTCGCGAGGACCAGGGTTTGAACCCCAGCACCACGTACACAACGAAGTGTTAGAGCAATAGAAGCCACATGAAAAACTAAATAAATAAAATTGATTCTCTTTTGCACTTTCCTCACTGTACCTATCTCTACTTTAAAAAATAATAATAATAATTAGCCGGAATTCTGAAAAAGAAATTGAATGCCCACTAGAAATGAAACGTGCCCTGTAGGTAATTTTAAATCTTGAAGAAGCCCCATCAAAACATTCTTAAAAATACTTCTGAAGGGCCTCAGGACAGTCAGTGGAAGAGTGCTTTCCATGCAAGTGTAAGGCCCTAGATTACATCCCCAGTACAAGAAAGAAAAGAATAAAGCCCACAGGTGAAACGGATTGTGATTTGTTTAATGCAATATGTGCAAAATATTATTGTTTTAATATACAATAAGCACACGGCATCACATTACTTTCAATGAACAACTTATCTTTTTCAAACTACTGCTCAAAGTTTATTGTATTCTCATCTTCCAGTCTCAGATCAGACCACCCACATTCCATGTGCTCAGGAGCCCAACTTATCCTTTGTTTCTGCCACATTACACGTGCCTCCTGGTACCTCTCAGGAGAAAAGGACATTCAACACTCACCCTATTTTATGCTAGAATGAGGAAACATCCTTTCCGGCCAGTAGTTTTCTTTACCCAAGATTCAAAGAATTAGAGCCCCAGGACAGACCTGGAGCTGCAGCCAGGAAATTTCTAAAGGTTGGCCATAAATTCTCACCTTCTTGGTGGTAGTACAAACGCATCCAAGATCAGGAAGCAAGAAAAGGTGGAAGGCACCCCACAACTTCAGTCTCTGATCCATTTCACCCAGATTCGAAGTTTTCATAAAAAGCTAGGGAGCCGGAGGGCACGCCTACCGAGGATGGCGGGAGCAGCCCCAAGGTGCCCACAAAGGGGGTAGCGCCACACCTGACGGTTAAGCCCACGTGGAGAAGAGGGGTAATTCTAAGCAACGCCCACTGGGAAGAGCAGGATGGCCCAAGAACCGGAGATCAGGCGTGCTAGGATGCGCTAGGTATTCCGAGACCACGCCCTCCTTAAGTAGCCCAGAAGTCCCAGGCGCAACACCCGTGGAGGGGCCTTGTATCTCCAGAGCACGCCCAGCAGGAGGTGTGGAGAAGGAGGCCACGCCCACTGGAAGGAGGAGGGCACCCATAGACCACGCCCTCCGTTAGAGGCCGGGTCCTGGAGCCCGCGTAGCAGGGAGGGGCGGGGTAATCTGAGAACGCCCACCTGGAGGGCCAGGGTAGCCGAGGCCACGCCCATTGGGAAACTTACAGGTCCCCAGAGAGCAAGCCGCACAGATGGGCCTGATAACCCTACACTGCTCCTGAAAAGGGTGAAGCCCCGAATTCTTAGACCACACCCACCGAGAGATTTTGGGTAGCCCGAGGCCACGCCCACGGGGAGGATTCCAACAAAGGAGAGCAATCCCAAGGGGAGGCCCCCCTAAGTCAACCGCGGGTCCTGGAGACCGAACCCACGCCCATATGAACGAGCCGAGGAGCGCGGGCCCGAGCACTCGCGGCGAACCACGGGAACCTAGTGGAGACTACGGCCCTCAGCCTCCACTCGCAAGCCGGGGTTCCACGTGCCGGCAGCCTAGCTGCACCCAGGACTCAAAGCCTCCGCGTGACTGTGCCCTGCGGAACTGTGCTCTGGACGAAGGAAAGGGCTTCCGGTTCCTGGTTGCAATGACAACCGACCGCTTGTCGGAGCGCAGGAGCCACTTGGATCTCTTCGCGCAGTGGAGGTGGGCCCACCGCAGCCGCGGGGAAGCAGAACTGTCCTGAGCAGCTGCAAGGGGGCTGGGACCCTAGCTGTCGGTGGAGCGGCGCTGCGGAGGCACCGGGTCCCCAGCGAAGCCAGCCGCAGCCTTCCTTCCTCCACGCACCGCTCCAGGCATGTCCTTCATGAAGTCACTGTTGAATACCCGCGAGATGGGGACGCTGGCGGTGTAGTCTTGGTGCCTACCACGCAAACTCGCTCTCGCACCGGTGCCGAATGAGGCAGGGCCTCTGCCCCAGCTGCCAGCAGCAAATCGTCGCTTCATCAGTGTCCTGGCCAGGGGACACCAGAAGTCCTCCTGAAGCCAGCGTTTATCCACAGCCTCGTTCAGGGAGGCCTGCGGCTTGACGTTCCGAAGACCAAAGTGCACCTTCCTTCCTGGGTTCCCCGGGTGACCTTTCCAGCGGACCTGGAGCCTGAGCACCTGGTCAGCTTGCGCTCCATGGGTCCCAGCCTCGGGGTCTCAGTTGACCCGAGTAGAACCAATGGCATCCTCCTGCAGTAGTTACGCCCGAGATGTGCCCACAAGGTCGTCTTGCAGGCATCAGCGCACAGCATGGTGGAGCCCGGAAGGTTTCAAAATTCCCAGTCTCATTGGAAGTCATCCAGGAGATCCCCAGGCAGGACTTCTGGGCAGGTGGAGAGCTGATGCTGGCCTGACGGGGGACCCAGCCGAAACCTGCCAGAGAGAACTGAGCAGCATGCAAGCAGGGCAGGGTAAAAACCTCTTCAGGTGATTTCCAAGAATAAATTTCCTCCTCGTGATCTGTCATCACGTTGTACAGTCCATCTTACGACTCTTACTAAAATCTTGTACACTTCGACCAACATGCCCCAAGCTCCACTATCAGCCCGATAATAACCAGTCTATGTCCCCTCTGAGTTTTAGAGGTCGCCAACAAGAATTGGTATTAATTTATTTCAACTACGGTACAATTCACTGCAGTCGGGCTTTTCATTATTATCTGTATTATAGTTGTATTTGTAATTCTATTTTTTCACATATAAATCTTTTAATATATACTTCTTGAGTGTGCCTTCATACCTTGGCTATCTGTGGGTGAATTTTATGTTGTATTTTTCCAGAATTCTGTGGCAGTTGATAAGGAAGCAAAGTAGCAAACGGACAGTTCCGGGAGCCCAGGCCGAGTGTCTCGGGGTCTCCTCCGGTGGAACGGAGATTATGTGCTGTGCTCTGTATTCGTTTTGATTGCATGACATAAATGAGGTATAGAATCCAAATTAGGGTTTTGATTTCAAATACCTGCTGATCAGTACTGTGGACCATCTGTCAGCCACATTGTCTTCTTTAAAGAAATGTCCTGGGCCCTTTTCATATCATGTCATTAGAATTTCTCTTTTTTTCTATGCACTTGCATGCATTCCATGTGTGCATCATAACCTTACCATTACAAGATTCATGATTAGCAAACCATAGATGGAATTTTTATTTCATGGATCCATTCCTTGTTATGCAGAAGAATTTAATTGTATTCTTATTTTTTGTTTTATTTTTATTGTCTTTACTCTCACTGTCCCATCCAAACAAAACCATTGCTCAGACCTATACCAAAAGCTATTCCACTGTGTTTTTCCCTAGGACTTTTATGGTTACATGTTTAATCACAGTGGTGTTACACCTCATACCTGTTACGGTCATAATTTTAAAAAACTGATAACAGTGTTTGGCCAGAATGAGGAAAAAGGGAACATGTGTTGCTAGGGATGTAAATTGGTACAGACATTATGGAAAAGACTGTGCAGGTTTCTCAAATGAAACTGAAAATAGAGATTCTACAACTTGACGATTCCTCCTCCCAGTATGTACACAGAGGAAATGAAATCTGCTCTTTGTAGGAACATGCGCAATCCAGTCTTCATTTCAGCATCACTAACAACCATCAATCTGTAGAAACAACTGAATGTACACTGAAGGATGACTGCATAAAAAAATGGGATGTGCATCTGTGTGGATTTTGGTCAGCTTTTGTAAATAAGATAGCTATTTGTGACAATGATTAAACTTGAAGACTTATGCTAAGTGCAATAAGCCAGACCAAGAAACACTGCATAAATGGAGTCTGATACAATAAGGCAAACACACACACACAAAGAATATATGGTGCTTCCCAGAACTTATGTATTTTAAACAAAATTTGATTTTTTTTGTTTTGTCCCTTCTTCTTATGAGTTTTCTGTATTCATGAATTTTCAGGATGGTGGTTCTCATCCTTTTCTTCCTAGTGTAGGACTACCTGAAGTACTTCTCATAGGGCTGGTTTAGTTATGATTACTTCCCTCAGTTTCTATGTGTATAGGGGATGTTTTATTTCCCCTTCCTTTTTATTCATTCATTTATTTCTTTTTTTAAATGGTGCTGAGGTTGGAAAACAGGAGTTTTCTACTACATCCCTACCTGCTTTTTGTTGTTTTATTTTGAGGCAAGGTCTCACTAAGTTCCTGAGGCTGGTGTTAAACTTGTGACCTTCCTGCCTCATCTCCCCAGTTGGTAGGATTGCAGTTCTGTGCCACTGTGCTGGCTCCCACTTTGTTCTGGAGAGATAATTCTCCAGTATATAATATTCGTGGTTGGTGGTTATTTTCTTCCAATGTTTTGAATATATCATCATTCTTCCACCTTAACATGGATGTCTGCACATCTGATGTAATATAAGCCTCTTCCAATTTTATAGAATAGATTTTGTAGAAAGGATTTTTTAATGTTAAGTTGCCCAGGATGGCTTTGAACTTATAATTTTCCTGCCTCTGTTTCCTGAGTAACGAGGTAAAGAAGTATGTGCCACCATGCCCAGCCTATTTTTCAAAATCTACATAACATTCAGTTGCATGAAATGTTCCTGTGTTATAAATGAAATCAAACTTGTGGTTGGTTGTGGGTCAGCAAGGCAGAAAACTTACTTAGGCAGAAGGGCGAAAGAGTGCACTCCCAGTAAGAAAATGAGGGGTTTTTAATTCCAACATGACTTGATAGTGCCCTTCCTCTAATTGGAGGAGCTCGGGCTGGTTGGCTGAGATACGATGGAGGCAGTGCAAACAGAAAGTAGACAGCAACTGTGAGAGAGTGGTCATGGGGATTGCCACACATGTGGTGAGGGTCAGAGTGAGTCAGCAAAGTTCACCTAAAGAGGGTGGGTGGGTACTGGAAGAGGTCCTTGGAAAGAAATGGGTGTACACAGGTGGGCGTTACTATATTCAAGTGGGAGAAGGATCTAAAATGGAGGTAGTGTGTTACACATCACAATCTTTCAAGTTTGTTAGAAAAGACACACATCTTACACGTACCTTCCATATATAGTAGCATTCAGTGCACATCTTTCTCCATCATTTGTTTTCACTTCACAATATGTCACGACCATTCTCAAAACAAGCAAGAGACCTTTCTCCTTCATCTTCATGACAAACACATGATCTACAATGAGAATATTGTGTAAATATTCAACCTGGGTCACATAAATGTGTATTAATGATGCTTACATTTACTATCACAATAAAGCCACAGAAATATTTATTGTTTTATAACGATAGAGTTGTAAATGAAGGATGGATTCTTAAAAGGGCATTCCAAGATCCCAGGTTAATGCCTGGGAATTGGGCATAGTCCCATCAACATGAGTTCCATGATGGGTCTTCCAGCAGGAATGAAAAGGTGAAATTTGGCATGTTTAAGATGTTGTCACTCTAGTGAAACAAATTCAGGTCTTCTTTTCTGTCATTTAGAGTCTTTAAAATAGTCTTGGTATATGTTTTGTACATTTCCTTTCAAATGAATTTGATGTAGGTGTTAAAAATGGTGTTGGTTCCTAAAATTTTATTTAGCAAAACTGTGATTTGGTTTATGCATGAAAACCATGTGTTATGGATTAGACATGAGGCTTCCCCAAAACACATATGTGTGAAATAATGAAAGAAAGTCTACAGGTGAAGTGCTTGAGTTATGAGAGTCTTAACATGATTAGTGAATTAATCCCGTAATAGGAATTAACTGGCAAGTGGAGGCAGGTAGGGTGGTCTTTGGGGGTGTGCCATAGGGTATACATTTTGTATCTGGAGATTGGAGTTTCTCTCTTTGCTCCAGATCGTCCTGTGAGCTGCTTCCCTCTTCCACACTCTTCCGCCATGATGTTTAGACTCACGTTGAACCCCAAGGAATGGAGCTGGCCTTCCTTAGCAGGGTGGGGTAACTCCATTTGTGACACATTCTCCTCCAGTACCCCCAGCTCAGTGACCTTGCTAGGAAATGCAGCATCAAGTTAAATAAACAAATTATTATTGTAATTTTTTTCCTCTTCCCCCCTCTCTTTGCCACCTTTAAGAAGGTTTAAATTTTACATCAAATGCAGTACCAGGCATTATTCTTACCCATCAGCTGTTAATTAGAAGGAAAAACAGGACAAAATCTTTAAGACTGAACCCCTACTCACTGTCCCTGAGCTCGGCAGGGAAAGCATTATCCATGTGCTCTCTCCCTGACCCTCAGCTTCCATCTGCTGCCTCTGCATCTCGCCTTCCTTCTCTTCCCCTTCTCCAGGAGGAAGGAAGCTTGGCCAGTGGCTCTTGAACTGATCTTCATTCTGTTTCCACACTGTACAGTGATTCTTGAGTCCAGATGAGGAAGTGGGAGAACTGCATTGTTCCAAGAGCACTTGGAGAGCCATCCTGTGCCCCTGACACAGGGATCAGGACACTTGTTGAGACAGAGGCACAGCCAGTAGTGGCAGCAGCACTACAATGAATAGGTCTTGGTGATCCAAGCCCTCAGGTGTTGGGTTCCTAGATCCCATTACTACACTTCACCACTTCTCCATTCTACAAAAACTGCTTTAAAATGTTTTAGATTTCATGCAAACTTGCAGGATTCACCAGTACTGAGTCCATCTGAACACTGGTAACATGATCATCATGTGTGTCATCAAGGGAAAGTATTCAGTAGCCCAGAAACCCACAGTGGATGACACCTCCTCAGCCTTCCGGAAATGGGAATTACTCTTGCTCAGGTTCATACTGTATGCATTGTCAACTTGTCTAAGGCCATGAACCTTTATTAGAACTCTGACATGCTGTAAGCATAAGGGTTAAGTAAATGTCACTCATTGGCAAGGTATTTTGCACAAAGGGATCAGGGAAGGAAGCCTCTCTCATGTAGGGACAGAGTAGTGTGACACTGCGCCCAGTGGATTGGCCTGGTAGTCAGATACCACACCTACAAGGAGGGGCCAGGTAGCCTGGGACCATGCCCACTTGTGTTTTCTAGAGAAATGAATCAGCCTTACATAGGATCATTTCAGAATTATAGTGTCAAGATTATAGACATTTTAACCTAGAAAAGTTATGAATCTGTGGGATACATTACACAAAGTAGAAGAGATAAGAAATGCTTCAGAATTAATGGGGTACATACTTTTTGGAGCACAGTTTTAATAAAAGACTAAATAAATCAAATGTCATCTCACCAAAAGATTCCTGACAAAAGTAAAACACTACCTACATGCACACACCTTTTTGTCTCTAACACAGATATATCTTTATGACCAAAATAGCAACACAGATTAGGAGGACACATACATTTTTATTTATTATTCATTTGTTTATTTACTTTTGAAATTTAAAGAAAAAAATTTATTGATGATTTGAAAAACAATTCCTAAATGATTGACTTTTCCAGAAAACTGTAGCTACACAATGCATTGCATCTATCATGTGAAAGTGTGCATAAGACACAAATACAAAACCAAGAAACAAGCCACCATTCTTCAACAATTTGAGCAAAGATAAAATGCCTAAGGAACAACAGAGATCACTTGCAAAGGATGAGCTCTTTAAGCACCATTAAAGAAAAAGAAAAAAGGAGCACAAATGGATGAGTGTGTTCAGTTATATACGCTGAATTGAACCTTTGGCACTAGGAATCAGAGCATTTTGTCATATAGCATTAACATATATTATAAAAGTGCATAGTGTCAAAGGAATAGAACCACCAGCATTCAAAAGCAGCCTTGTCAACTAGGCAAACACCTACACACAGCATGTCTCTCTGCTGTCCATCATTGGTACGCTGGTAGCAACTGTGAAATGAAAAAAAAAAGGAAGGAAAAAAGAGCAGCTTTATTTTCTCTGTTTGAAAGGAAATAGAAAACAAACATCAATTCTGTTATACACTAACATCTTCAAAGTACATCATTTGTACAAGAGAATGACTAATAACAAAAATGTGTTACAGAGATCCAAACACAAGTGAGTGAAGAACACCTCCTCACACTGCTTTCCGATGGTACTCAGGAGGAGCCACTCACGATCACTGGCACTAAACAAAGTTGCAGGACTCTTTGCCAGGAACTTGAGGAAATCATGAAGATAGTTCAGTAACAAAGCAAGGCTCTTCTCATCCAGAGCGGTACAGGCCAACATCATTCCAATTCGTACAAATAATCCCAGTAGATGTGGTGCTCCATGCACCTGGGACATGGGTGCATCGGGATGATTTGCAAGAATTTCAGCGTACTGCGGTCTCTCAAATTCGTAAAGCAGTTGAGTGCCCAACGTTACACAGAAGTGTTCTTTCATTCCAGCCACAACCTCCTTAACAGCATACTCCTTATCGTCTGTGTTTCCTTGAGATTTCTTGTAATTCACATAATCCTTCAGAATGGAATCCACATTCTTTTTTTGCAGGAAGATAGAAGAGCTGTTTTTGTCTGGTAATTAAGTCCCAGTCATCAACAAGCCATGGTTTTAGCTGTTCAGGAACCTTTACTTTAACTTCAGTCCTGTTCATAAATGTTTCTTCATTTTCAACAGTAGGATCCACCTGGGTCCTTTTCTTCTGAGGAGGCTGAGGAGTCTCACTACCACCACCATCTCCATTTCCAGGTGGTTTCTGTTTGTTCGTTTTCTGGTTTTGCTTCAACATTTTTCTGCTGCAGACCAGATGTCTTCTTTCCTGGTGCAGCCCCCTCTCAACTTCCCTTCTGCACACTGCTCCTGGCTCGATTTTTGGAGTTCTCACTGTTTCTGAAGACTGGTGTCCACATACTTGAGTACTCTGCTCCCTGGAACCCATTCATCCCAATTTTTATTCCAACCACTGTAATGGAAAAAGTATTTCACTTGTTTGTCCTTCATGGAAACCTTAACACATTTTGCTTCATAAAGAAGAGGCCCATGAAAGCACAGCATTCACTCACCCTCCTGGAATTTCAGCTTCGGTTCCTGCTTGGGCGCCATTTATAAGTAATTCTCTGCCTCCTCCTTCTCCCATCACCCAGTACTACCAACTACCGTCCCCTACTCTCTACCCCACCAAACTTCCTATTTATATATTTTTTAAGTGAGTGAGTGAGAGAGAGTGAGAGAGAGACACGCTCGGTGGTTACGGTGCTTGCCTGGGTTGCAGGAGGACCTGAGTTCAAACCCCAGCCCCATATACACAGCAAAGGGTTAGATAAACAAAAACCAGTTGAGAAAAATAGAATTGATTCTCTCTCCCCCCTCTGTCTCTTTTTTCTACATTAAAACATGAGCATTTCTATATTTGGAGTTTCTAAAAATGTCTAAAATTACCCATTCCAAATTCCTAAAATATTGATCGTTTTCAACTTTGCCCTATTCTATCATGCTTCCCCCTTGGGGATTCTCAGTGAATAGAGCTCCCCCTTCTCAGATCCCTGATGGTCTCCTAATTCTGTCAACCTCTTCTGTGTTCTCATATCTGCTAAACTAAAAAAAAAAAAAACCTCTTTTAGGGTACAAGATGGTATAAAGGGACAAGCCATTACCTTATTAAAACACTATATTAAAATAAGTACCCACATTAAGCTTAAGCATAGAAAATATTCACCTTAGTCTTCAGTAGTGTTCATGATGATTTTATTAATGAACTTAAAATGGAGGGAAAACCAAATAAACCTTTTATCACCAACGTTTATGACCAATTCCAGGGGGTATCGTGAAGCAGTATAATTCCACTGACATTGCTGTAGACAATACCTCTGACACATGGGTCACAAAATGGTAGTGTGTTATGGCAAAAAGGTTGTGTTATGGCAGGCTTGGGCCAGAGACCTGACACTGATATGGTGGTCACCACCAAAACCAAGCAGAAATGTAATTGTGAAAAGCAGGAAAGGCCACCAATAAACATGATTACATTGGGAAGTCAAAGGAAATCCAGCATCTCAGCTCTGTCCACCAATGCTGAAATAAGCTTTAGGTGGTGAGGAAGAACTGGGGAAGGGTGAATTAAACAGTCGTGGCCAAAATGCAGTCTAGTTGATCATTCTCTCAGTCCCAGAGAATGTATTAGTGCTGGAGGTGGCAATTTAACCTTGCTTCTCAGGAAGCTTTTCTCTCCAATCTGTGATCCTGGAAGGGGCAATTCAGTCCCCATGAAGAAACAGCTTCCATTCACGGAAGTACTCCGCCTGTGATCTGGCTGCCTCACATTGTTGTTGGAAATTGGATGAGAAAACCTTAAATTTTTTAGATGCCATTCACGGGATCTGAAATGGGATGCTGCTAGGCTTGCCCGTCTTGAGGCAAATATGATATAGTAGGTATATTTTGTGCTGATAAACCTTATGCAATTAGTTTTTGGGTAGAATACTCCTTAAATAATGAGCATGCCTTCATACAAAGATAAGCAGTGACCGGACCCAATAATTAAGGTGATAAAGGACAGAGATACAAAATAAAGGCAGACAGTCAGGCTTTATCCTGCTCTCAATTAACCATAGTGCACCTTCTGTCATAAGTAGAGTTGATGCTTTTTAGCAAAGTAATCTCTATTACATATGGATGCCCCCTTTTTCCTATCTCAAACTTGTATAAAATACAGGTCCTACACTTGGGCTTGCACATGTGTCCAAAGGTGATCTTTTGATATTAGAGAACCCAATCCCCACCCTCAGCTCATGCTAATGCTGCCATTGGTTAACATGCCTCCTATAAAGAGTCATAATATTTCATTGTACATTTACAAGCTATGGACTACCTTAAAAAGGAGCTATACCCAAGGACTCAAATTGGCCAGAAGAAACAAATTAGAATTAACAAGTAATGAATTATTCAAAATGCTCCAAACAAATAAGAAAATAATTCATAAGTATATGCTACTCCACATAAAGGGGAAAAACATGGTGTCAGTCTGATTAAAGAGTAGCATTATATGCAGAAGATGTAGGGACTGGTTAACATGTCTAACCACTCATCCACAACTTTTTCTTTTTTAGGACACAATATCATCCTGGTCATTGGAACTTTATATATAATATACCTATTCTGCATTGCAGGGAAATGTTGTCAATGTAGAGGATGGAAAAGAACTGAGAATCAGATCACAAAGGTTAGTATCAGTAGCATGACTGGGGGATTGCTTCCTTAAAGGCTTTACAAACTATTTCCTTTTACTGAAGACTACTTTTCTTACCACTTAGCTGGTTCTTATCAATGGTAGGAATGAGTTTTCCAAAATCTCCTTGAAATGAAACACTTGGCCTCTACGTGAACAGTGTTACGCTTAGCTGAGTGGGAAACTGTGAAACTGAACTCTGAAGAAGCTGCATATATATTAAAAATGCTGCAGGTTGTATGACCTTGGCTGAGTAGACCATCGTGAATGTGGATAGATGAAGGATTACTTGTCAAGAACCATACATGATTATTAGGAATTAATCAAGATCAGAGCTGAGCTCAATGATATTGAGAACACAAAGATAAAATAAAAAAGAATCAATAAACTAAAGAATGGGTCTTCAAATAATTTGACAGACACTAATTAATCTCAATTTTAAAAAGGAAGGAAATGAAGCAAATCAACAAAATCACCAAGGAAAAGGTAACAATCACCTCTGACCCCACAGAAATCCATCAAATAATGAGAACATATTTTGAAAAACTATACTTCTCTAAATTAGATAATCTGGAAGACAGAGAGAAATATCTAGAGACAAACAACATCACCAAACAGATGCATGATAATACCGAAAGCCCAAACAGCCCAACAACAGGCACTAAATATAGCATTTAAAAGACTTCCAGAGAGATTCCAAGATGGCAAGCTGCAGGAAGCCTGCTTCTCATTTGGCTCCATGACTGGAAAAAAAACTGCAGAACAGTTCCATTGTTAGAAGGTGTGTTTCGGGAGCAATCATCACCAAAGAACAACACTAATTAGTGGAGTGGTTTGGGGGATTAGAGATTTCCAACCAGCAAGTGGAAAGGAGGAATTGTATGTGACCTAGGCAGGACACACCAGCTGTGATGGTTAATGCTCCCAAATAGCAAGGAAGTGAGGGAGGAGCTGAACCATAACATAGGATCCGATCAGTCACAGAGAAACCAATTTCAGAAAACCTGGAGAGATGTGTGTGTAACCAGCAGAAGGAGCACTGATCTGCATTCAACCCCCTGCCCTAACATGTGGAATTCTCCTGTGTTTCTGATCCCTAGGGAGGCTGGCAAAGGCCATTTGTTAATCTGTTCAGGGAAGTCTCCATGCAGAAAGCTGAGGAGACTGAGCTAGACACCCAGTCATCTACTTGAGATCACATAATTCAAGACTGAGAACTCCTGCTAACAAAACTCAGGTGTCCAGACCCAACCAGCAGGAACCGGACCGCTCTCATTCAACGGTGAACCGAGATTAAAACAGACTCACTGGTCTCGAGTTCTCCAAGCACTTTATTTCTCCCTTTACCATGGCTAAAGGCCTCCAAGTGCTTCCCACCTTCCCTCTCTTAGAGGCAAGGCCCTTAAAACATTCTTTTTAGAGTCCCCATTTCTATTGCTGTACTAGAGTCCTTATTTCTGGGGCCAGGGCTACTACCTGCATCTTCTACCGCTGCTGATCTCTCCGCCGTTTCTGCTGCTGCAGTTTCTTCTTCGCTGCTTCTACTGCTTCTCCCATCTATGCTTCTATCATGCTTCTATGCTTCTTCCCTGACTAGTCACTACTCTATTTATCCACTACAACAACCAATAGGGGTACAGTGCAAACACGTTTATCCAATTGTAACAGATGAGTGGCTTAATGGCTTAGTCATGCGGTCAGGTATTACTTCACTAAGGAAGATACAAGCTGGCTGGAACAGAGTTGCTTATCACCAAATCTTTTACAAGTCAGCTGGGCCTCATGTTGGGGTCCGGTCTCCAACATATCCTCCTTTTTTATTTTCTTTGAGAGGAGAAAGACAAGCAGGTGACTGTGTCTGTCTTAGGTTTTTCCATTCATACCCCCCTTTCTTACCCATCATTGGAATAAGGCGCAGCGTAAGGCACCCTTCCTGTCTTAGGTTTATAAGGGGGTTGAAAGGATTTACCCGTCACTGACTACCAGCCCCTTGAGCCTGAGCCATCCATGTCATTGCTGGCTTATGGTCATCAACTCTGAGGGTAGCACAAGCTTGCTTGATCCTTTCCATGACTAAAAGCCTTTTTACCGCAAGACCAATCACAAAGCACACAATAATGATGACACTGGCCACTTCTCCCCAGGACTTAGCCAGATTGCTCAGCCCAGGCAGGCTACAAATACACATAGACCCAATGTCCATCAAAATGTCCATTTGTTCTTGCAGTAGATCAACTCGTTGGTTCACGGTCAATAGTCCAGAGTACAGGTGTTGATCTATAGCTCCTTGTTTTGC
>PVKS010044355.1:0-14372 GCA_004027875.1 Aplodontia rufa
CCAAACACATACACAGTAAGGTTAAAAGCTTAATCAGATGGGTGGGAGGGGGGACACATATCATAGACTACTCATTCAAGCTTTAAAATTCTCTAATTTTGAATTAGACAAGTCATAGCAGAATTTAAAAATCTATTAGGTGTGTTTTTCCATTTTATCAGTGCTTAGCACCTCAAAATTGTAAATATTCCACTGAAACACATACATGATTTTAAAAATCATCTAAGGTTCAAACAACCAACAAGGTCATTTGTATAACTATAAATTTATACAATTGTATAAATCAGACAATCGTTTTAGAAATCTGGGAATAGATTAAAAATACTAGATTGTTGGTGAATTCTTACTTAATTTTTGCCATTAAATGATAGCTCATTTAATGTTTAATAAGCTACACAGAAAATATTTTATTTTCATTAAATCCAAGATATAATCCTTTGCAAAAGACATGTGTACACGTAAATCCTGGTATACTTAAACTGCACAATGCATTATAGATGTCCCCTGAATTATGATGATTTGATTATGAATTTTTGAATTCATGATGATGCAAATGGGATATGCTTCAGTGGAAAATGTACTTTGAATTTTAGTCCTTTCTATAACTAGTGATATGTCTTATCTTACTCTCTCATAATGCTGGACAGTGGCAGAGTGTCATAGCTCCCAAGCAATCACACAATCAGGAGGGTAAACAATTGCTACTCTACCATGTATTAGGTCACTACACCATGTTCAGGTGGTCAGGTAAATTAAATGCATTTTTTATTTATAACTATTTCAGCTCTCAATGAGTTTATTAGGATGTAACAATGTAACTACTGTTACTAATTTTTTTAACCAGGGGAGGGGGGAGAGAGAGAGAGAGGATCAATTTTATTTAGTTTTTTCATGTGGCTTTTGTTGCTCCAACATTTAGTTGTATATGTGATGCTGGGGTTTAAACCTGGGCAAGCGCACAACTGCTGAGCCACAGCCACAGCCCCTACTGTTACTATTTTTATCAATTTCCTTTACACTTTTGTATAGCTAATATTCTTAAGAAAAATACATTTAGTTACTTGGTAATAAGCTTTTGTGTTGCACGTACATAAACTTTTTTCTTAAGGGGCTGTCAATTAAGCATAATTTAAATATTAAAACCATTTATGCTCATTGCAAATCCAAGACTACACTGCTTCTACCAGAAGATAGCGATGGATGTCTCACTTGGCCATTTTAGTCCTGCCAGGAATACTCACTAGTCCTTGCAGGATGTGTGCACTGTCAGGTGATGAAAATATTTAAATCTGTCAGGCTTAGTAAGAGCAAGCATATCAAGAGAGTTGAAAGACTTAATAAAGAAAGACGCTGTAAGATGATGGAAACCAAAGTAGAATAATAAAATAATAAAAATATCAAAATAATGAATATGCAAGTCCATAAAAATTAATCCTTTGACAATAGAAACGATTCTTTAGGAATGAGCAGGATTATACAGTAAGGTAAAATTCTGACCCTAGGCTGTAGCCAGCAAGATACAAACATTTGTTTGGAAGTAAAATAAATGTTCTATCACTGTTCAGAGAAAGATTTTTCTTCCTTATCAGTAGGTGCTCCAGAGATGGTCTGGAATTCAGTCAAGAAGGTAAAATCCAAGAACAGTGACAGCTGCTGATAAAATGTTTTTGTCGGATCACAAATGGCCCTGTAGACTTAAGACCTTTTTTTTTTTTTTTTTAAAGAGAGAAAGACAGTGAGAGACAGACAGAGAGAAAGAGGGAATCAATTTTTATTGAGTTTTTCACATGGCTTTAGTTCCTCTCACACTTAGTTGTGTACGTGGGTTCTGGGGTTTGAATCTCTGTACTTGCATGTGTCAGGCAAGCACCATAACCACGGAGCCACTGCTCCAGTCCCCAACTCAAGACCTTTTAATTCAATATCAATACAAATTAAGTAGCATGCATGACCAGGGATTCTTGGAACATTTGTGGACATTGCTGAGACATGGTGATATCTACTCATTGGTTGGTGTAGACATACTTTCAGGATGTATATCAGCAGTAGAAGTGGGCAATTTTATTTCATAATTTAAAGCAACAGTTTATTTAGTGAAAAGTTCATCTAAAAAGAAACTAAAAAGAAAGATGAATTTATAAACAAACTTTTTGGAAACTAATTTGTTCTCAGGCAGCAGAACTTCCTGTTTCATGCTTCTCTGCTCCTTCTTGGAAAGAGAGGTTTTAATGCTGACCTTAACCCAGAATATGCTAAAACTCATGATAATGTTGTTTAAAAAACATTCTCTTTTTGTTGTTATTATTTAAAAATATTTAGAAAGGTGTGCCTATTTTTTAAAAGGATAAATTAAACATGTGATTGTGTTTCTTACCTACTGCCATATTGATGAAGGATTTTTAGAACCTCACAGATATAAACAGAGTTATGAGAAAAATTCCATGTAGTGGCCACAGGGCAAGAGGTGAATGTGAAGAAAATAATTCCTACCCTTTCTCAAATCTGTATTCCAGAGAACATCTCATTAGGAGACTTGAATTCTGAGATAAAGTGAATGTTTGGGCAAAAGGCATGGCTATTCAGTGACAAAGACACTCGACTTTTTTTTGCAGACTTCACTTATTTTAACATTGTTCTAATTAGTTCATTGAACAATTCATTTTTTTAAAAAATGTACATTTATCATATTCTCATAATATAAAACTACTCAGTGAGCTTGAGTTCCTATAGTCACCATTTCTCACTTATGAAAAATACATAACCTTTTATGAGGACCACCTAGCAGAACAAGGAATGTTTGTGGTTATAAACACTAATTTTCAAACTTTAGTTCTTGGTAGCAAACTCTTCTGAAAATACTTCCAACAGAGCTGAATGAAAAATTAGTGTCTTCACTAAGAATTAAGGGAAAGAGAGAAGGATTTTCTGCATTTGTTTTATTAAAATAAATCTACAATTCTAAATAGTGGAAATTGCTGGTTTATTGGCACTTAAGGAAGCAAAACAGGCCTTTTTCTTTCAGCTACTCATTTGTTTACTCATTCAAGTGCTATTGAATGCTTACTCTATGCAAAGCCCTGAGCCAGGGTCTATGGGGAACAAAACCACAGCAAGATAGCATCCCTATTTAACTTAATTGGACCATTTAATATCCACATTTAGAAAATATAGTACCTGCTTTTTTAACTAGTTAGGCAAGGAATCCATAGTTTTTAGATAACTAGGAAGAGACCAAATCCAAATGTTTCCATAATAGGCCTGGTCAAGAAGAGGAATAAACTCATCAGAAATTAAAAGAATACAAATCTATACACTATTCTTACCACACCAGGAATCCCCTTAAATTTCCACAATAATCTTCCAACAATTTAAAAATTTGAATTTATCTTACAAAAAAAAAAAAAGAAAAAGAAAAAGAAAAGACAAAATGAGACGTGGGTTACTGAAAGGGAAGGTCTATGTTCAGAGTAAGGCCCATTTAGAATTAAAATCAGATCTCTGGGAGCAATGGATGAAGGAAAGTTGGAGACTCTCAGACTCTCACATACCCATATATATTGTATATAGGAATTTTTAAAAACCCACCAATTGATTACATACCTAAATATAAGAGCTAAAACTATAAAACGCTACGAAGAAAACAAAACTATTTCAGGATATTGGATTTAGTGATGATTTCTTAGATATGGTATGAAAAGCACTAGCAACAGAAGCAAAAATGGATAAATTGGACATTGTCATTAAAAAATTTCGTGCATCTCCCTACTGGAGAGTAAAAGTGTGACCCATAGAATAAGAGAAGGTATTTGCAAATCTTATCATCTGGCAAGAGACTAATATTGACAAAACAAAAGGACTTCAACCAATGAACAATGAGAACACAATCTCATTTGAAAATAAACAAAGAATCTGAGTAGGCATTTCTCAAAAAACATGAACAAATGGCCAGCAAGTGCATGGAAAACTCAGCATCACTGGTTAATGGGGAAATCCAAATCAAAACCACAAAGAGTTACCAACTCACACCTACTAGGATGCTTTAGTATTAAAAGAGAAAATCAGTGTTACCGAGTGAGGAGAAATCGGAACCCTTGTGCATCATGGCTGGGAAGGTAAGACAGTGCCGCTGCTTTGGATAATGGCGCAAAGAGGTCTCAAAATTGAACCCTAGAATAATCATATGATCCAGAAATTCAACTTCTGGGTATATACTCAAAAGAAATTAAAGCAGGGACTCACACAGATATTGGCACACCAATGTTTATAGCAGCATTTTTCTAATAACCTAAGGATGGAAACAGTCAAAAATATCTATCCACAGATGAATGCATAAATAAAATGTGATATCTACATACAACAAAATACTATACATCCCTAGAAAGGAATGAAGGGGCTAAAGAAGTGGCTTAGTAATAGCGCACTTGCCTGGCCTGTGTGATGACCCGGTTTGATTCCCAGCATCACATATACAATTAAGCAGAGGAAAAACAAATACCAGATGAAAAAATTAAAAATTAACACTTTCACTATCTCTCTCTCTCTTCTCTCTCTCTCATACACACGCTCTCTTAAACAAAAATGAATGAAACTGAAACAAGTGACAACATAGATGATCCTTAAGAACATAATGCAAAGTGAAATAAAAGGGACACACAAGGATAAATGATGTATGATTACCCTGCTATGAGATACCTAAAACAGTAAAATTTATTGAGTCAAAAAGTAGAATAGTGGTTTTCAGATGTTCAGGGGAGGGAAGAATGGGAAGTTCTTGTTTAATGCACACAGAATTAATTTGGAATAATGAAAAAGTTCTGAAGATGGATAGTGATTATGACTGTATAGCCATGTGAAGGGAATTAATGCCTCTGAATTTTGTACTTAAATATAATTTAAAAAGTAACTTTCATGTTGTAAATTTTAGCACATGATTTTTTTAAATTCACAAACATTTCCTGAAATTTAGGAGAGTCAGTAGGTTATCAAAGTCATATCAATTAGCAGTGAATCAATCCTGAGTAGATACAGGTCAGATTCCCTGGTTTATATTTTGCCAAGTGGTAGTCTGGACATGTAGAACAGTAGACACAAAATAAATCAAAATATGGAGAATGTTACTGTACTTTTATCACTCTTTCAGATTCCAGAAGTTGAATACTTAAAGATACTCTCAATTTTAACTTTTGCCACTTTAGCTCTTTTTTTTTCCAAATAGTGAGTAAAATGGGTCTTTGAGAATTCAGTCCATCTGCAGATGGGAAGAGAATATAAAGCATTTACATGTAAATTACCAAAGAATGACAAAAGGGTTATCTTACATGGAAATGTGCGTTTCTCAAGCACTTATTCTGATGGAGTGATAGCCACGTCCAGAAAAGAGATCCAGTTAAAATAAGGCACACTCGTTCCTTGCTGGTCATTTAGCATTAGTTTATCACATAGACATTATGCAGAGTTATCTTCACGAAATTAAGAAAAAGTTCCCATCTTCCACTACTTTCCACCGTGCTGCTCTGTAAATACAGCACATATGCCTTAGGGCCTCTGGAATTGCTGCTCCTTGCACCTGGAATGAGTCTCCATATCCTTAGCTGGCTCCCTCTTAGTCACTTCTTTCATGCCTCTACTCAAAGACGGTTTTGTAATGTTTTGTTTTGTTTTGTTTCATCACCTTTTTAAAATAATCCTTCCTTCAATTCCATCTCTTCTGTCACATTTTTCTTCACAACATTTCTTATAACCAATGATGGAAGGGGGGGGGGTTTCTTTATTCATTTACTTTCTCTCAAAATTAGCATCAATTTTTATTCATGTTTTGTTTACTTCTGTGTCTACAGTATCTACAACAATGCTTGAGTAGCTACTCAATATGTTCTTCCTGCAGGAAGGAAGAAAAGGAATACTGGAATGGAAGGATAGAAGTAGTACTGATAAACTACAGGAAAGGTGAGAATGAACACAATAGAATAGAGTTACTGAGCCTTCTTTTTCATTTTTTTTTAATTTTAAATTTTAAAAAAATTTCTACCAGGGATTAAACCAGGATACATTTTTTTAAAGAGAGAGGGACAGTCAGAGAGAGAGAAAGAGAGAATCAATTTTTATTTAGATTTTCGTGTGTCCTTCATTGCACTGACACTTTGTTGTGCATGTGGTGCTGGGGTTCAAATTCACGGATTGGTGCATGCCAAGCAAGCACCCTAACCGTTAAGCCACCTCTCCAGCCCCAAACCAAGGGATCCTTAACAACTGGGCTGACCTACATCCCTAGGCCTTCTTAGATTTTTCTTTTGAGACCAGCTCTTGCTAAGTTGCTTTGAGCTGGCTTTGAACCTGCGATCCTCCTGCCTCAGCCTTCCAAGGTGCTGGGATTACATTACAGGCATGAACCACCACGCCCAGCAGATGCTGAACCTTCTGAGAGCTGCCCTGAAGAGACCCAGCACCTCTTCACAATAACCATTGGAATTCTGCCAGGGCATCCCTCCCCACAAACCTCAATGGCACAGATGCCAGCTGCTGACCTACACATTTGGGAGGTCATCCTCTTGGAGCTTAATGATTGTCACCTGCCCAAGACAAATCAGCTGTTGCTTGGCTCTATTATTTTTTTTTCTTATCTCACAGTTTGCCTCTTAATTGAATCCTCCAACAAATAACCTTTAGGTTACAGCCTTTTTAATCACCTTGAGTATATGTTAAGATATCTTTAACTATTTTGAGCAAAGAAGTATTAATATCATCATCCAAAATTAATGAACATAAACTGTAGCCAAAAAAGTGCTGTTCCTTTACTAAGCATGAAATAAGGAACATGATTTTTCTCTTCAGGACTTAGCAATGACAAAAAGCTTAACAAAGCCACAAAGTCATGGTTAACATTCCTACCACATTTTTAGAAAGGAAATTGCAGTGAAAAAAAGGTGTTTTTTTTTTAATAAAAGTTGAGCACATAGTTGTGCAACAAATGAGTATGACTCTTTTAACATGACTATTAAGAACAATCAATCACATATAGTGCCCCAATGAGGGATGCTCTATGAACATTTACTGTGCTATAATTAATATATAAAAACCATAGTTAATGTATGTGTGACATCATACACATTCATAATTCCATCATCACAAAATAATAAACGTATCTATCACCTCCAAAAGTTTTCATGTGATCTCAGAATTAAAATTTTTTGATAAGAACACTTAAAATGGAATCTACCATCTAAACTTATTTTTAAAATAAGTGCATGACATCATATTAACTTTAAGCACCATGTTGTAGACCATATATCTAGAGCTTATTGATTTTGTATAACTAATTTTATACCCATTCTAAACAACTCTCGTTTCTCCCTCCCTTTACCTACTGACAACCACCATTCTATTTTATGTTTAAATATGTGTGACCATTTTAGATGTCATACAACTGAAATCATGCATTATTTGTCCTTCTGTATATAATGTATTTTGCTTAATCTAATAACTCCCAGCTTCATTCATATTGACACACATTTCAGGATTTTGAGGTGGAGTATATATTTTCTCACCTTTTGATATATTTTGGTTTTCCTATCCCTCCATACTTAGCTATTATAAATAATGCTTCAATAAACATGGTTATGCAGATATTTCTTTGAGCTTCTGATCTCAATACACTTAATTCTATCCACAAGAGTGAGCTTACTAAATCACATGATAGATTTTTATTTTTATTTTTTGTTTGATGCTTGGATCAAACCCAGCAACTTATGTATGCTAGGCAAGCACTCTACCACTGAGCTACATCAACAGCCCTGTTTTTAATGTTTTAAGAAAAATTTATCAATACATTATAGTTTTACATAATAGTGGGGTTCCTTCTGACATATTCACAAATATAAATATGTCTGGTGGGCTCCTGGTCTCACCTGGAGGCCTCTCCTTTTTAATCATCTCATTTATTAATAATTGAAGCAATGACATTACACACTTTGAAACAAGTTAAGAAATATCAAAAATGAGTGGGAGAAAGGACAGAGAGAAGCAGGGCAGCAGGATATGCCCTGGGAAGAACAATCTCTGATGTCTCTCACAGGTGGGGCAGTGGAGACTCCTGGAACCCATGCAGAGAAACCTGAGGAAATTTACACATCTTGCTCCTGCAGCTGGTTAGAGTCCATAGGACATGTGATCACTTTGTGATCCCTGGATCCAGAGCCCAGGGTCCTCTGGCTGCCCTCTGCTTTTGCTGTCTCTGCTCTCCACTGCACAGTTTCCCCTCTTACACGGGGGCCACTTTATTGCTCACAGGTGGCAAACAGCAGCGCAGTGCTCTGAAACAGGTAGCGACCCTCCTGGTCATCCTCTTCCAGCCACTTGTGTCGTCATAGCTGTGGCCTGTGGATGAATCTTGGGAGGCACTGCTGTGTGCTGCCTTGACCCACCTAAGGTGGTTCCTCCAGGTTTTGGGCACATGGGCCACAGGGCCGTGCTGGAAGGCTATGCAGGGAGTGGGGGTCTTTGCAGGCAGGCTGCCCCTTCTGTTGCCTCTCTTCCCGGAGCGCTTGGCTTTTTCAGGCAGCTAATGCTGGCAGGGCAAGGGGAAGGTAAGAGCAACAGGCTCACTGGCACTCCTCTTTGGGAAGGCAGGGAAATTGGAAAGACCAGGGCATGGGCGAGGCCCAGCCCTCCATTGCCGAGCCTTCCTCGGGAACCTGAAGCCTGCCCCCTGGGTTTTCTGGTGCTGTAGTACAAGGCACACGGCAGTCTCTGCATTGAACTTTCTCTTGGACAGAGAGACACAGGCTTTGTAGGGATCATAACCCATGTCAAACAGGATCGTCATTATGGTGGGGTCTGGGTGTTTGGGGCGGGTCCCTCTGTGATGGGGTAAGTTCAGCTCACCATATCGCAGCTATGAGTGCTGAAAGATTTGTTTGTTGGTGGGCCGCAGCCTGGGTCCCAATCAGAATTTTGCAGATGAGCTTGCGAGCTCGAGACGGAACAAAATGACGGATGTGGTACCTTGCAGCCTAGATCTGCCTCAGTAGCTTCCAAGGGGTGGTCCCCACAAATGGGTGCCTCCCTATCAATATCAAATAGAGAATGACCCCCAGGTCCCAGATGTCCACTGGGGAGCCCTCATATGCTTGCCTCTGGATTATTTAGGGGCAAGGTATGGGAGAGTGCCCCAGAAACCTTTCATCTTCTGCCCAGCTGTGAACCTGCTGCTGAGGCCAAAGTCGATGAGTTTGATATTCCCCCTGGCATCCACCATAATGTACTCTGGCTTCACGTCTTGGTGCATGATGCCCTTCTCATGGAGTAGCCCACAGTGCACAGAATCTGCATGAAAAGTCTCCAGGCCTTCCCTTCCTGCATGCCACCCTGTGTGATGTGCTCAAGTAGCTGTCCCCCACCTGCATGCTCCATCACAGTGTAGATGTGCTGTGGGGTTTCAGTAACCTGAAATAACTGGATCACGTTGGGGTGCCCCAGGGTCCTCAGAATACCCAGTTCAGAGAGGACCAGGAGGTTCCTCACCACCTTCTGCAGGACTTTCACTGCCACCTGTGCCCCCATGAAGCGATGGTGGGATAGTTTCACCTGACCAAAGGCACCAGAGCCAAGGTCCCCGAGGACCTCATAATGGTCATTGAAAGCTGCCTCAGTGCAGGAGCTGCGCCCCTGCAACACTACACTGTGCTGACTGCTCTGGCTAAACATCCTAAGCAGGAACACCAACTAAGGATGCTAGGTAAGAACAAAATAAACCAAAACAACAAAGCAAACTCAAAAAACCAAAACAAGGTAAAGCAATAAACCCAAGTCAAAGATCCAATAGCCAAAGACCACAACCACCAACCACCAACCACCAAACGCACTAAGTATCTGGGTGTCCAAGAAGTCACCACCAAGAGCTTCCTGTACTTACGGACAAAAGCTCAGGTGCCACCACCCTCTTACATACCTGCTGTTTGGAACTTCCTCACCATGGCTTCTCGTGAGGTCTCAGAAAGCAATGGCCCAAACAGGCCATAGCATCACCTCCATTGTTAATCTCCCTTTGGGTCCCTAGAGAACTTTTCTCATTTTCAGAATAAGAATAAGAACAGACTTCAGAAAACTTTTCTTCTGTGGGTTATGGACAGTGATAGTAACGTTTTTCAGAAATCAAAATTCTTATTGTCCTTCAATAGACTTTTCACTACTTTGAGTTTTGAAGACATAATCATACCTACCCTGAAGGTATTCAATTATTTTTTCTCCAAATAATTGGTGTTGAAAGTATAGTACCACCTCATTCACATTGTGATACCAAAACAAAATGATCTGTTCACTAAGAAATTGTAGAAAACAATCTTAGCACCTACAGGTTTGAGAGGGAGGGAGGAAGTGTTCATCTAAATTTTGCCTACATAGTCCTCATCTGATTTCTAATTAGAAGTCTTAAAATGCAAAAGACAGTGGACAGATGTGTTCAAAGTGAGAAAGGACAAAATGTGGAAGCTAAGAATCCTAGAACCAGCAAAAGTGCCCTTCCCAAAGAGGGAATAAATAGAGGCTTTCCCAGATGACTCTCTGTCCCTTCATGCTGCAGTAATAAAATACACTAGGCTAGGTAACTTATTAACAGTACTTAACTTCTCCCAGTTATGTAGACTAGTAACTTCAAGACCTAAGCTAAGCACTTTGTTGCTATATCCTCACATAATGGAAGGGGCAGAAAGTTTGAACTCATTCTCTCTAGTACTTCCTTTTTTATGGTATTGGAGCCATACCGGTGACTGAATCCAGGGCCTCACACATATCAGCAAATGCTCTGCCTTTGAGATACATCCTTAGCCATTTTATTTTGTGACAAGATCTTGCTAAGTTGTTCAGTCTGCACTTGAGTATGTGATTATCCTACCTCAGATGTTAAGCTTGGATATGAGATGCCCCACAAAAGCTCCTGTGTTAATGCCAGAATACAGAGGTCAATTTATTGGACTCTGAGAGCTGTAACCTAACTGTACCATCTTTGTTTCAATGGACAAATTGAGTGTGAACTGTAGGCAGGTTGGGGGGTAGCTGGAGGAGGAAGATGGCTGGCGTCATACCCTGGAAAGGTACTTCTTCCCTCTAAACCTTTCCACTCTCTCTACTCCCTTGCTGCCATGAGGGGATCAGCCTTCCTCCACTGGGTCTTTCCAGTGGATATGCTGATGCATCTTGGCCACACCTCTCCATGTAAGGATGTGATTCCAAGTGAACATGCAACCCATCCTGTTCTTATTATAAGATCATAAATGCCTTTGAACCAGCAGCCCACCCTGCTTTCCTTATAAGGACAAGTGTGTCATGGAAACAAGAGCCTATCCTCTACTTATAAGGTCACAAGTCACACTGAAACAACAGTTGCCCTACTCCCTTTATGCTAGTCATGTGGAGTAATTACATCATAAAATTGCCATTTCTCAAAAATAAGAATAGGAACTAAACAAATGCTCTGGGAGATATCATTTAAGCTACAACACTCTATTCCTATTTTTCTAAGAGTTCTTATCCATAGGTGCTGAATTTTGTCACATGGTATTTCTGCATCAATACATACAATCATTTGACTCTCTGGGATTGTCAATGAATTGCATATCCTTAGTGGGTGTGGTCTTGTAAATTCCCAAATCCCAACGACCCAATAATCTTTCACATGGTCCACCTCTTGAAGATTTCACCTGCCAACATCAAAACACTATAGAACCTACTTCCAATCCTTGAACCCTTGGTTGGTACAACTGCACTAAACATAACAACACTATTTCCTTATTACACTTGTTGATATCTCCAGGGTCTGAAGTAATTAATTCTCCATTTAATTCCTGATACCAAAAATTTGTCTATTCTTTCCTTCATCACTTTTATTTTAAATTTGTGAATTTTAGTAATCATTTAAAATAAACAACTCCTTGTCCCATTGATTTCTTCTGTTGTTTCTACTTTCAATATAATTAATTCTGCTCTTATTATTTTTATGTCTTTTCTCCTGCTTGATTTTGTTTTATCCCCTCTCCAAATACTCCCACCACCCCAAATTTCCAAGGTGGTGATACAATTACTAATTTTTGCCTATTGCTCATTTCTAATATGCTTTGAATGCTATATCTAACTACTGCTTTGATGTATTCTACAAATCATTAAGTGTTGTATTTCACTAGGTTCAATGTTAGTTTTATTTTCCTTAAATTTGCTTGACCCATTGATTATTTAGAAGTATACTTATTTTCCAATGATTTGGAGATTTTCTTTCATCTTACTATTTCCTAGTTTTCATTATTTGTAGTGAAAGAATACAGTGAGTATAATTTTAATTCTTTTGAAGTTGCTAACTTTTCTTTATGGCATGTAATATGGTTTATATTGATTTATGCACTTTGGAAAAACTACAAGAATCAGCATTCTGTTATTGAGTTAAGTGTACTATAATATCTCTTATATCCTTTCTTTAGAAGGTGTTAAGTTCTCCTATATCTTCACCATTTTTGCCTACTTGTATAATCAATGATTGACAGACTTGTTCATTCTCAAAATCTAATCATTTTATCCCTCACTCAACAAAGAGAAATAAATAGACAAATAAATAAATCCCAATATTAACAAAGTTATCCATACCTAACAAGAGCATAAAATTGGATCAGAGTCAATACTGTGATATTACCGTCATGTCCTGGACTGTTTGGTGCATCACTTAAGTTGCCAGACTCCTGGAAGTTCTTACATGACTGCCCTTAGAATTAAGTGTTATTGCTTTTTTTCTTTTTTTCAGGGCTGAGGACCGAACTCAGGGCTTTGCACATGCTAGGCAAGTGCTCTGCCACTTAGCTAAATCCCCAACCCCCAAGAGTTGTTGTTTTTACTTTGGGCAATTGACTAGGATGGATTCTAGCCTCTAACTGGAATTTTTGGTTTTCACCTATTCCTCTGTCTGACCTTTACCTTGGGGTCACTTTTGTATTACTTTCCGGATCAAGACTGTCTAGACATACTTGTAATTGAGGAGCAGCAGACACCAAGGTTTTCAATTCTTTCTATCATCTTCCATTTTGGTGCACTCTAATTCTGGTCCATCAGTCTACAACTTCTGCACCTTAGTGTCCTTACCTGAAAGGGTGGTTGTGAGGATTTAAAGTGAGTGAGCATTTGAAAATCCTTCAATGTTCTGCTCAGCATAAATGAGATCTTCATATATATGACTGCTAAACTAATGTTATAGTTGTCAACAATATTAGTAAGATGCATGTTGTCATCTATATATTCCCTTTGGCAATGTACCTATTATTTATTCATTTTATATCTTTATGATATTGCTTGGGCATTTCTTGCAACACACAGTCTCTCTGAGGAAGATTCGTAGATTTCTGAAGAAAACAAACTATTGAACTATTTCTCTTAATGAATATTTACTTTACAAGATCCTGGTTTTAATGATGCATAACCAATAAAATGAAGTAAATTAATGGACATTTTGGCAATATTTTTCTTCATGTTCAGATATATTATTTGCTTATTTAAAAACGCAAAGTGATATTCCTGTGAGTGAACTACTGCAGAAAGTTTGATTGTCACATATAAGTGAGAAATTTCTGGATATCCTTTAAAAATATTTTTCTGTAAAAGTAGGTATTAGTTGTTGTAAGAGCCTCAAATGGAAATCTGCAGGTCACCTCCTCTGGTGAAGTGTTCTTCTTTAATGCAACATTCTAATAGATCAGGATCAAAAACATAAAGTGCAACTGGATGCAATAAATTAATTTTGAACACCCCTTTCCCTCCATGTTTCACTACTAATGTGTTTTTAAATACTTAACATGAACTATTTGGCAATGACACATAACTGAGTATTTTACCAACATAATGTTATGAAGTTTTTAAAATGGAGTGGTCTTAACTTAGTAAAATTACAACAGCCTTTAAAACTAGGGGAAAGTGCTTTATCAGTATCCACTGGAATTGGATACAAAGAAAAAGTAGCAAAAGATGCCATCTTCAAGGATCAACTGGGAACAAACTTATAATCTATCAGATCATCTGGCTGATTTTCAGCATTAGATGTTCACAGAATGGGGCTGGAGCGGTGGCTCAGCAGTTACAGTACTTGCCTGGCATGTACCAGAATGCGGATTTGAACCCCAGCTCCACGTACACAATGAAGTGTCAGAACAATGAAAGCGACATAAAAGACTAAATAAAATTGATTCTCCATTTCTCTCTCACTGTCTCTCTCTCTTAAAAAAAGAAAAGTTCACAGAATGACTATGTCAAGGAGTGCCTTTTCAAATCCATATTACATCCCTATGAACATGCCAAACCATTTATATTGAAAATATAATCACAATACATTTTGACATGCTAAGTTA
>PVKS010044356.1:0-14369 GCA_004027875.1 Aplodontia rufa
TGATTGGTTCTCTGCCCTAAGGACAGTGGTGAAAGTAGGTCATTGGGTATATGTTTGTGCCTGTGGGAAAGTTAGAGCCCGGAAGGTTAGAGCCGGGACGATTAGAGCCAGGAAGATTAGAACCAGGACAGTTAGAGCCAGGAAGATTAGAGCCAGGAAGAGAAGTTTGGGAGGTGCCTTGATAACAGAGGGGGTTACATTCCTCCCTTTTTTGTTTTATATATGGGAGAGGGGTGTCGTTCGATCTGGCTACTTCCTGCTGGAAGGGGGTGTAGTGGGGGAGGGTCTGGGAGGAATACAGTTAAGAAACCCCATAAATGCACTGAAAAGGCAAGTATTTTTTGTAGATTAAGGTCTGTAAAAGTTCCCTGGAACCATAGATCCTGTATTGTGTTCCATCAGTAATCTATGTTGTAGATGGGTGGGATGAGCCAGGCGTCACAATAGAGGGCTTTCAGGAATGTTTTCCATGAATTGGTCATGGTCAGCACGTTGTAGGCTGGTCTCTTGACAAAATGCTGGGGTCTTCCGACGCCAGTAGCTGGTAACTTCTGAGGAGAAGCTGGTTAAAATTTTGATTAGTGATTTTTTTAACCTGGTTTTGAATGAATTGTATGATACAGGGTAGGAAGAGGTAAGCAAGAAGATAGATAGAGGTCCTAAAATTGGCCATACCCAAGTAAGAAGGGGAGATTGAAACCAGAGGGAGAATGGAGAGCTGTTAGAGATGCTCTGCAACCTTGCTGACAAATCATTGAGTTTGATAACATTCTACTAGGTCAGATATATTGACATAAAAACAACATTCTTCTTGTAAGAACACAGAGGTACCTTCTTTTTCATCTGTAAGGAGGCCTAATGCTCTGCGGTTTTGGAGAGTTACCTGGGCCAGAGAGGTAACCCGTTTTTGTAGGGAGGCCAAGGACAAGGCCATGGATGTGAGGGCACTTTTGAGCCAAGAACTGATGTCGGCACCAGATTTGTGGCTCTCGGGCCAATTTCACCTGCACCGCCATAATGAGGGTGGGCATGGGAGGTGATGGCCAGCCAGAATGGCAGGAAGGGAAAATGGTGTTGGACCTTTGCCAGGCAGCTGGTTTTGCTAACTGGAAGTTCATTATGGGGTTGGTCCTTCAGAGACTGGCTGGTGGATTCATCAATCCACTGGAGCTTGTCTGTTAGCATCCTGATTGGCTGTTCTTTTCGTGGGCAAGCTGCCCTTTGGCCTGTCCCTTAACCTCAGTGTCTTGACTGAAGCCATGCCCCTAGCCAGGGGCCATGATGCTGTGACATGCGGGCTAGCTGAAGCCATGCCCCCAGCTGGCCTACCATTTTGTCCTTTTTGGTGATATAGGGTGTAGATTTTCATCTGTCTAATTTGTGCTGTTTATGGGACAACATGGGGAGGGGAAGGCTTGGGTGTTGGCTCCATGGGAGGCAGTTGTAAGGATGCAAGGTCCTTTGGTTGTATGTTACTTCAGCAACCTTGCTTATGCAGTCTCAGGTGAACCTGAAGAGACAGGGAACAGTCATTAGAAGGAGTTTTATCATTAGTATGGGAGTAAGGTTGGGGATTAACCAGGTGACAAGAGTGGAGTTTAGCCATCCTGGCCAAGGGTCAGGCTGCTTAGGCCTCTTGTTCAGATGTCTGAGAGTTCTGAGGTTCATTTCCTTCAGCCCAGTTTCACTGATGTAGCAGCCTTTGTTCATCATCAGGAGATCGAGTATTTGGAGGTCCTGTAATGAAACTCAGGTGACAGATGTTATTTGTCTTTGTAGGGAGGTCAGGGAGGCAGTAGACATTTCTATTGCCTCTTGGTTGCTGTTTTAGCCTCTGAATGCAGAGATTGACTTCATCCTCCTGCCCCCATTTTGAAGGCAGTGAGTGAGGAGGCTAAGTAGAGTCTGACCACCATGGATAGAAAATGGCCTGTTTTGTCCTAGAGAGGGTGTTCTGAACAAATCAGATTAGGGGAACTCCCTCTAAAACTGGCATTTAGAAAAAGCTATTGCCTTTTTTGGTAAATGTCCATGGAGGATTGAGCTAGGTTACACTCTCCTGCCAGGTGTTTAAGACCAACTTAATTAAAATTGATCTTGTTCCTGTCTATTGCTACCAGTCAGCTGTTTGTCAGGGTTATTTCTGAGGAACTTGTGAAAAGCCTTTTGGCTCTTTTACCAGTTGTGCCATCTGCTAGGGATAGATCAGGGTCTTACTGACCACAAGTGGCTTCACATGGAAGCATCAGGGACATTGTCCATGAATGAGCGTCCTTTCTGCAGTGTGTTCACTGGTTGGCTTTTTGTTCTGTAGGGTCACCTGATCCCCTTGATCGGGAGATCTTGTTACCCAGAGTTGTTAAGGCTGTATTGAAGTTCCATTGTCCCCTGAGCTTTGGCTGACCAAACAGGGCAAGGGCCAAAATATTGACTATTTTTCCTTAGCCCTTTAACTGTGTTAATTTTGATCTTCTTGATTTGGTGTTTAACATCCAGCAGACCAGTTTCACCAGTCTTAAAGTGGAAATATTGTTACAGCTTTACAGTTACCCTTTTTGCTTAATTAGGATCAGTAAAAGTGTTGTCCTGTAGGTGATGGCATGTCTTTGTCTCTTAAAAGCATTTTATAAAGTTTTCATGTACTGTTTTTGGAGTCTATCTGAATATACACTTAGGAAACAGTGTTAATAATCAGGAAAACAGTCAAAGCAAACAGATAAGTCAGGGTTTTAAATGGCAGTGACCTTTTTATGTCAGATAGAGTTACCCTGCCTATAAACTTTCATAAAGTTAATGTAACAAACAATCTTCTGAAATTTATCTTCCACAAACCTTCTGCAACTTACTTAGACATTATATTTCTTCATACCCAGGAACTTTCATTCTAATTTCCATATCAAAGTAAATATCCATGCCTATAACCTTTTAGATTTTTCCTACTTGTTGACCCTTTCTTAAATCTACATTCTGATACAATCCTGATGAAACTTTCAAAGCTTTTAATTACCTTAAGGTGAGATTATTTAAGTCAAAGCAGTTGAAGAATACAAAATGAAATTGTCAAGAGAAACAGTACCAGTGCTCCAAGACTTATTTTTAAAAGGAACCTCTATGGGTTTTTAATTTTTAAAGTTTAGTTTATGAGGGGCTGGAGTTTGTCCCTGGGAACTAAAGGTGTAGTTTAGAAGCCCTGATGGGCACTGCAGCTAGTAAAGGCCGGGTTAGAGATGCACAAAGGAAACAATCAGCTGGACTGGCAGCTGAGAAAGTGTGATTAAGGAAGGTTATAGTGTCTGACAATATACGAAGCCAGGAGTAAAAGGAGCTAGAGGGGGAAGCTGAATTCTGGAGTGTCTGCATTACAACGTGCTCTGAGTGCTGGATGTCAGTGGACATTTGAGAGATCTGTGTGTCTATAGAGATGTATTTACGAGAAATGTGGAGAGATCCATAGGGGATGGAAGTGTGTCCATTACAGTAAAAAGATGCTGAGATGCTGGAGGCCTAGTGAGGGTCTCAGGGGTTCTTGATTGTGATGTTGTAGGTGTTTGTATTGCGTACACATTGAAACATGTTTTGGTTTAATTGCCCTAAGTATGCATCATGGATCTTACAGGACCAATAGGGGCATCCTCTGTAAGTGTCTGCCCACCATGTGCAGTAATCTTTTGTTTGGTCATACAGGAAGTAGATATAGGGGCATGTAGTGTGTTGGAACAGTTCTGTAGCAGCAGGGAGAGGAAGAAAGATAGTATTTGAGCAGCCTGCTAGAGGGCAGTCAGCAGTAGTAAGGAAAGGGGAAAGGAGTAGGAGGAGGAGGGGGTAAAGGCCTCCTTAGTCTGTGTTTTGATCATCTTCAGATATAGGCTCAAGAAAGGAGATATGGGAGAGGCGGAATTTTAAAGGATTTTGAGAAGGCAGGGAGCAAGAATACTTGGTCTTAGGTTCAGGAGAAGACGGTGTCGAAGCAGGTTCTTGATGAGTATCCTCAGGTCCAGGTGGGCTGAGAGCTGGTTTGAGCCTGTAAATATGAATCCATGGAGTGAGTTGATTGTCTGGGAGGGCTAATTTGGCAGCCATCGGGGTGCATAGGATGACCTGTGCTGGGCCCTCCCACTTTGGTTGTAGAGGAGTCTTTTCCCCTGGAGGACTGAAGTATACAGTTTGACCAGGTGTCAAAGAAAAAGGATTTTGGGAGAGGTTGGGGTCAGGGAGGAGCCAGTCCTGATACTTCCATAATTCAGCCTGGAGATGGATAAGAAGAGGTAGCGCATATTGATCAGGCAAGGGCCATGGCTTTGGGGATATGCCGGGAGGAAAGAGAGGACAACCACACATGATCTCAAAGGGAGAGATGAGGGAGTGCCTTTTTGGTAGAGCTCGCAAGTGCAGAAGTGCTAGAGGGAGCAATTTGACCCAGTCCATATTGAGTTCCATTGTCAGTTTTGTGAGCATTTCTTTAAGGGTGTGATTTGTCCGTTCCAACTTTCCCAATGCCTGGGGTCGGTAGGGACAGTGAAAATGCCAAGGGAAGGATAGCACCTGGGCTATGGACTGAGTTACTTGTGAGATAAATTTTGGGCCATTATCTGATTGGAGCGAGGTAGGCATTCCGAACCTGGGAATAATTTGAGTCATCAGGACATTGGCCACGGAGGAGGCCCTTTTGTTGGAGGTAGGGAAAGCCTCGATCCAGCCTGAAAAGGTGTCTATCAATACTAGGAGATATTTTATATGTTTGATTTTGGGCATATTGGTGAAATCAAGCTGCCAGTCGGCAGCAGGGATGTGTCCACGGGCTTGGTGTGAAGGAAAGGGCTTAGGCCATAGAGGTGTGTTGGAATTTGTTCATTGGCAAATGTGTTAAGTCATAGAAATGCATTGCAAAAGAGTCTTATCTTCTGTAGAGAGAGGTAAAAAGGAATGGAGGAAGACCTCAAGGCTTTGGGGACTGGAGTGAAATAAAGATTGGAGGAATTGGAAAGGGTGTTCATGTGATCCCTCGGGGGATGTGAGGACAAGCATGGGGGGGCTGCTGGTGCAGCATAGTGGCCTTGGAGTTCCCATAGTAATGGGGAGGAGAAGGGAGCAGCTGTCTGGAGAGCAGTTGCTTGGGTAGCATGGTTGGCCTTGGAGTTCCGGACAGTAATGGGGGAGGAATCAGTTTGATAAAACTTGCAGTGAATGATTTTAAGTTTGGAGGGTAGTCTGGAGGCTTTAAGCAAATGAGAAATGAGCCTGGAATTAGTGATGGAGCTGCCTATGAATTTTATGAGGTGCAGATCCTATACTAACCAGTAGGTGCAGTTGGGTTTCTTTACAGCCAATATGGGGGTGTTAAAGGGAGAGTGAGTGGGTCGGATACATCCCTTGTTTAGGAGGTCCTGTATGATGGGTTGTAAGCTGGTTAAAGCAGCTTGGGCTGTGTTGGGAGGGGATTGTAAGGGCCTCCGTCAGGAGGGCCATCAAGAACTGAGGGGTGGGAGAGGATGGAGGTTGTATAGAGATAGTGGCTTTGAAGATTGAAAGGATACCTCTGCCAAGAAGTGGTACTGGACAATGGGGCATCACCAGGAAGGAATGAGAAAAAGGGAATCCATATACGGAACAGGTGAGGGGGGTTGCCGTGGGAGTATGGTTTTTATTTTTACCCCGAAAATAGGAGAGGATGAGGGTAATGTGGGTCCGGGGAAGAGGACCCAAGACCCCGTCAGTAGGTTTAGGTTTGCAGGCAAGGAGGACCTGGTAGGGGCTGCAAGTGGCGCATAGTTTGGGGTGAGAGCGAAGGAGAGAAAAAGCCTGGGGATCTCCTTCCACTTTTTTGAGTGCTTGTAGTAATTGAATAAATCTTGGAGAATTTGTGGATCTAAGGATCCCTAGGTGGGCCATCGATTATGATTGTCTAGCAGGTAATTGGGCCAATCTTGGGTACAAAATTTGATGAGAGTTTTAGGTTTTATGTCTGGTGTGAGAGACAAGGCAATTCAAATTGGAAAGTAAAAATTTTAAAGAGGAGTCATTTGGGAGGGAAGAAGAGGCCCCCATAATCAAGGAAAGGAAGGAGGAAAAAAGACAGTAACTCCGAGGAGGAACAGTAACTCCGGACTGGAACAGAACTAATGGAGAACCAGTTCAGGCGTCCCCAAAAGGCAAACTGTCCGCAAGGCTCAGTAGAGCGAGGAGGCAGAAAGGATAATCAGGTCATCACCGGAGGATCCTTTTGCGAGGAGGTCATGGAGCACCTGAAGCCAGGCTTTTCGGGAGCTCAAAGGAGGAGAGGGAGTAAAGGAGTAAACTCGGATGAGAGACAGTGAAGGAGGAGAGGGGGTCTGTTCTTCACCTCCATCCCATTAGCTAATGAGTTAAAGGGTGGGTGTGGTTTCTAGGAGTCGTTTGTGGTCATGAAGGCCTAGGTGGGATATAGTTTCCCACTGTGGTCAGGCTGAGGGTGGTAACCTCTTGGGGCTAGGAGTCCTTTAGGCTGAGGGCGGTAACCTCTTGGGGACTCACCTAGGAGGTAATCGGTGTTGGTTGCCGGGTAGCTAGCGCTCGAGAAGGTGGACAAGGATGAGAGGTTTTAGTCGGGCGAGGGGAGGGGGTCCTCAGATGTCTTGAGGTTATCCCCATCCAATCACGGCACCAATGAAAAGAATAATCCAGCACACCGAGACCAAAACCAATCGTCGGAGATGGGTTCCCACTTATTGTGGGTGTACAAGAGCATTTATAGGGGATTTTCATGGGGGTTGTGATAGTTAGGAGCAGAGGGCAGATGCTGATCGGTTCTCTGCCCTAAGGACAGTGGTGAAAGTAGGTCATTGGGTATATGTTTGTGCCTGTGGGAAAGTTAGAGCCCAGAAGGTTAGAGCAGGGATAATTAGAGCCAGGAAGATTAGAACCAGGACAGTTAGAGCCAGGAAGATTAGAGCCAGGAAGAGAAATTTGGTAGGCACCTTGATAACAGAGGGGGTTACATTGGGGACCATCATTTTCCTGTGGAAAAACACAAATACTACCTTGACCCCAGATTAAGACCGTGTTGGGTCCATGCCATTGATTATTAATGGGATCCTTTCACATGACTTGTGCATAGGGTCAGCCACTAGGATGCCAATGGCGTTCAGCTGTGATATTATTGTTAACATCCAAAGTTTAAAATTTTGAGAATAAAGAGGATATGATTAAGTAGTTCTCATGGGGCAGTATACTCCCCCTTTTTATTTTTAAGTAGATAATTTTTGATGGGGAGATGTGCATGATCCATAAAGCCTTGACCCTTTTTAAAATCTGTATTTTGATATAATCCTTATGAAATTTTTAATGTTCCCAATCACTTTAAACCTTTTGTACTCTTTACATATAAAATTATACCTGTTAGAATTATAGGTCTTAATAATTCTGCTTTTATTCATTTTTATTGTTAACTTAGGTTATCTATGAAATCTCAGGATATTATACAAATATAAACCATCTTCTTCCATTGAAGAAAAATCCTAGAAGTACTGAATGAAACACTCTAAACATTTATAGAACATTCTATTGGTTGACCACCTAGAAAACAAATATGTAAGCTAGTACTCTTAAATATATCTTTACTCTTATGTCTATATGAGTTAAATTGAACCTCTTTTTAAATGCTTAAGTCACGTGAATTAAAAGTCATTTGGATTCATTTTCTTTTTTCCTTTATTAAATCTAATTTGAGCGCTCATTTATAAGCTAATTTGGACCATATTGAACATATATATAACATACATGTACAAACACACAGGACAGGTGCGCACATACACACACACACACACACACAGAACCCAACAGGAAACAGATTTTAGAACCTTGCAATAATTGACCTCTTGAATAAAGACAGCAGTAAAAACCATAATTTATAAAAACTCTAGTTAGATAAAACAAGACTGTAGAAAATTACCTGCAGGTGTATAAAATAGGTGAATTCACTGGTAAAATTGAGTTTACGATCTAAAAAATGAAATGGCCATATTTATTTTAGTAAAAGAGCATGCATACATCTTTAGTACCAGAATTAGAGTTAGTCTGGGCATTGAAGGAATGAGAGCAGGCGAAATCCTCTGGAAGTTGTTTTTAAAGAATAGAGAAAACCTATATGAGATCTTTCCAATTTCCTTTTTGTGTCCAAATGAAGAGAAAACTCCTTAGGAATTAACTTGGAGCAGTTGGCCTTTCCCTTAGGCCTCTCAGTCACTTGAATTTAAAAGTAGCGTTGTTTTTTTTTCTCAAACCGGTTTGGGCGTTAGCTCATGTAATTTGCATTGTAAAAGATGGCTATCAAGCAGATAATTAGTTGGTATCTCCTTCCCTTTTTCAAAGGAGCTAAGCTGCAAAATGATAGAATGAGGTTTTTCTAGGGCATTTTTGGGTTATGCAGGCTGGTGGTGAACCTGGCATAACATGAGAATGAAGCTCCTGTCTGAATTAGTGGACATCCTTTTAAATTAAAAGAAGGGAAGGAAAAGGCAAACTTTTTCATAACTTCTGGGTGGAGGGGAATGGAAGCGAAACAATCCTTAATGTCAATAATAATTAAACTTGTGACCTGTAATGCATGCCAAGCAAGCGCTGCAAGAATTGCAACCTCTGAGCCATCACTTTAGTCTCCAGGCTTCCATGGATACCATGCGGCTAGGCCAAATAAGTTACTTTGAGTTAGCCAGGGAGCCACCCTAATAAACGTGGCCCATGTGGCTTTTGCCTGACCATCAGTAAGCTTCAATCCTCTGCTCTTAAGAAGAATTTGTAGGGAATCCAAAGCAGGGTCTATCCTGTTAGCTGATTGACCCATGATGGAGGTGAGATGATAAAGAAGTTTCAAAGGGAGGTATAAGGAGTACCATAAAAGGATCAGAGAAATAAGGGCTCTTACAGCAAAGAGAAGCCCAAACTTTGGAATCCAAAAGGAAAGAAGGCGGGGCCCTAAGACCAGGGTGGTGGGCATATTCAGCCGAATTAGGGAGAAATTAAAAGGAAAGAAAGCGGAGACCTAAGATCAGGGTGTTGGGCAACTCACCGGAGCCAGAATTTCTTCAATATCTTCCTGGCAGGCAATGTCCTGACGGCGGGAGTGTGAGCAATTCCTCACACGGGGCACCACTTGTTGCTACCTGGGCGTCCTTGGGCAGAGGTAGAGGCAATTGGAACCAGCTGGATCATCCCGCTGGGGGCAAATCAGGAGATGAGTGCCAGTGGCTGGAACCCGGGCACCCCTCATCCGGGGACCCCTTCCCTCCCAGCTGGGGAAATGAGCCAAACACACGCAGCTGATGGCAGCCCAGAATCCATTTATTACTAAGGCACATGGGTTTTTCTAGGGAGGGGAGAAGCCAAGGAATCAATAATCAATAATCCTTCTAAGGGAGTTGCCAGGGGTTATGCAGATTTGAGTACAGACAAAAACTAAGGAATAGCCTGTTGTTAAGACATTCTAACCCACCCTGTTTTACCTTTTGTATCAACAATTAGCAAGATTAACAAAGCACGACCTAGCAGCCCCTCCTGAAGGAACTTATACAAATAGTAACAAGATTGCTCTAGGGCAGCTGATGAAATGGAGTGAAGGTCAGACCCCCAACAGGGGGTCATAACAGATGTCCAGTAAAGAAAAATAACAAGGTTATTTTTTCTTGGACTCTTACCCAAAATCAAATCCTGGGAGAAAACAGGACAGGAACTAGAAATTCTGCTGTAGAAAAGAAGGATACAGGCAGGGGAAGGAGAATAGATACGAAATCCCCTTACATAGCCCTTTGAGCTACATGCTAAAATATTGGGAAAATAATCCTAAGATGAAAATGAAGGAAAAAAAATCAAATATGATCGAATATTGTTGTTTTATTTGGACCCAAGAACATTTCCTAAATCCTACAATATACTGGCCAATGTTTGGGGCAAATGAGAATTGGATATGCCAATTATTATCAGATCAGGTAATTGATAAAGACCCTAACAATAGGGAAGATATAAAATATGCCCTCTGTTGGAAAGAAGTACCTAAAGTCCTTTTCCTCTTAACAATAACAATAAAATAGGAGAGAAATTAAATGGATGGGATCCACTATGTTGCCTTCCCCCATGATCCATTTGCAATCCAACTGAGGAGCAAAACCCATTTTTGCACCCAGGAATATTCCAATGAAGGATGAGAGGTAACCAAAGCTGACTGCAGTAGCTTCTATCCCTTCTCCAATTTCATACCATTTCCTACTTAGATTAAAAAGATAATTAGAACAATAAATTTTCCTTTCCCACAGGGAGCAAAGAAATGTGATTCTCTTTCCTTCCTGTTCCCTTTTTATCCTTTACCTGTGATTCTTGTAGGAGAGGGGGCCATTGGGTTTGTAAATGCCTCTCACTAGCTGAGAGGTAAGATACTTAGAGCAAAAAAGAAAACCTTTGATAGAGAACGCACACCAGTTAGCTGAACAATTAGAACAATTTCTCAGCCATCAGCTCTACACATGGTCTGAACTTATGTCTGTTCTAATTATTTTATTCTGTAAAGAAGAAAGGGCAATGATTAGGCAGTCGGCAATGAGAACCTTGGAACCCGACCACCCATCTGGATCTGGAGCCCTATTGGCTAAGGTAAAATATCCAGTTGAAGATCCACACTGGAATAATAACAATGAGGTACACAGGGCACATATGAGAGACCTCAGAGACTTAATTATAAAGGAGATAAAAGAGGCAGTTCCTCAGTCCCAAAATTTAGTCAAAGCTTTTAAAGTACACCAAGGGAAAGATGAAGGCCCAACAGAAATTTTGAGTAGATTAGAAGAATAAATGAGGAAGTATTCTGGGTTAAATATTGATGATGCCTTAGGGAAAGAAATATTAAAAATACACTTTGTAACTAACAGCTGGCCTGATCTAGCTAGAAAATTACAAACAATAGAAGGCTGGACAGATAAACATCTAGAGGACTTATGGACAGAAGCTCAAAAGATAGTTATATAAGGAGGGATGAACAGAAACAGGAGCAACATACCAAATGTTTAATTTCCACCATGGTACCAGGAACTTGGCAAAATCTTAGCCTTAGAAATAAGGGACAAAGAGGGTCTCAACCAAGATACTCTAAGGGGCCACAAGCCAAGGAACCACAAAAGAGAGGAAAAAGGGGTAAATTCTTTAAGTGTGGAAAGAGGGACATTTTAAGAGGCAATGTCCTGAATGGATAAGAGAAGAAAAGGTAACATCCTTCACGTCCTTCAGTGAGGACTAGGGAAGTCAGGGGCTCTCCTACTAAGAGCTCTTCATAAATTTGTAGGTAGTACTCAAAAAGGAAGAAGTAACATTCTTAATTGACTCTGGGGAAGCTTGTTCCTCTTTAACCTATCAGCCCACACAGACACAACTGTCTGATTAAACAGCTATTAGTGTCAGGAGTAAAGGGAGAAGATTTTAAATTTCCCATATTTAAGAAGACTCCAGTGAAATACCAAGACATGCATACCCAAGTAGAATTCCTCTTTGTGCCCACATCAGGAACCAAACTTTGAGTTTGAGAAAATGTGTAAACCTGGAGTAGGATTAAAAATTAATGATAAGGAAATCAAAATTTCCCTTAACCTTGTAACAGTTAAAGAAGATTTGATTCATCCCCAAGTTTCAACAAAAGAGGGAAATCAAGGAAAACTACAGGTTCCACCAATACATTTTGAACTAAAAACCAAGGGAGAAACCATAAGGAGGAAAGAGTACCCAATCCCTCCTGAGGGGAGACTAGGGTTACATCCTATAATAGGATGGCCTCCTTGAACCCTGCATGTCTCCTTATAATTCCCAAGTCTTTCATGTAAGGAAACAAGATGGATCTTATAGACTTGTCCAAGACATAAGAGCAATAAATCAAATTACTCAGGATAGGTAACCTGTAGTCCCTAAACCCTACAATCTTCTTGGTAAAATACCCTATGTTCACCAGTGGTTTAGGGTAATAGAATTAAAGGATGCTTTCTGGGCACGTACCCTAGCTGAGTATAGTAGAGATTTGTTTGCCTTTGAATGAAAAAATCCTCAACCTCAGAGGAAACAACAGTATGGATAGACTGTCCTCCCCCAGGGATTTACAGAATAGCTCAACTTATGTGGACAAATTCTGGAACAGGTGCTAGAGGGATTTAAGAACCCACCACAAACTAAATTTTTCCAATATGTAGATGATTTATTAATTTCTGGAGATGAGAAGGAAAATGTAACTGAGGAAACTATTGCCCTGCTTAATGTTTTAGGATAGCAAGGATTAAGAGTTTCAAGAGCTAAATTAAAATTTGTGGAACAAGATGTTAAATATCTGGGACATTTAATCAGTTAGGGAAAATGAAGATTAAAGCCAGAATGAATGTCAGGGATAGTTGATATGCCAGAATCTCAGACTAAGAATTTAGAAGATTCTTGGGGTTGATGGGATACTGCAGATTATGGATAGATTCTTATGTCCTTACACTAGAAAACTATATCTTAAGCTTTTAGATGGAGAGTCTGATCCAATCCTTTGGAAGCCTGAGGAACTACAATCACTTGATACTTTTAAACAAGCTATTATCAGGGCTCTTGTGTTAGTTTTACTCTCACTTGAAAAGTGATTCTATTGTTTGTCAATGAAGATAAGAGAACAGCTCTGGGAGTTCTAACCCAGGCACATGAGGTCAAAAACAACCAATAGACTATTTATTTAAGCTCCTAGATCCAGTCTCCAGACGATGGCCTGAATGTATCCAATCAGTGACTGACACTGCCCTTTTTGTAGAAGAAAGTAAAAAATTAACCTTTGGAGTGGCCTTAATAGTTGGCACACTTCAAGTCAGAACCATTCTTCACCAAGAGATGGGGAGATGGCTAACTGACTCCAGAATTCTAAAGTACGAGTCCATTCTCCTGGAAAGGAATGATTTAACACTCACTACTGAAAACTGTTTAAATCCTTTGAATTCCTAATTGGGGGAAAAAACCTCTGACTCTACTGAACATTACTGTATGGATCTAATAGAATACCAAACCAAAGTCAGACCAGACTTTAGAGAAATTCTCTTCTCAACAGGCCTTAAGATCTTTATAGATGGATCTTCCCAGGTAATACAAGGGAAAAGGCATAATTGGTATTCTGTAATAGATGAGATACAATTGAAAATAATAGAATCAGGAAGGCCACCCAATGGGTGTTCTGCTCAGACATGTGAACTATTTGCTTTAAACCAAGCCCCAAATTTTCCAAAGGGAAAAGAGGGAAAAATTTTACACAGACCCCAGATATGGCTTTGGAGTTGCCCACAGTTTTGGAAAAATTTGGACTGAATGTGGCCTAATAGTAAAGGATTTAGTACACAAACAATGAATTATTCAAATTCTAGAAAATTTATTGTTACCTGAAGAAAGAGCTATCATACAAGTGCCAAGTCACCAACGGGGCCACAGCATAGAGACCTAAGACAATAGACTAGCAGATGAAGCTGCTAAGGATGCTGCCCTACAATCAGAAGTCTCTATTTTCCATTTCATTCGCATTTTATCTCCAATATTCAGCCTACTGGAAGAAAAATAATTAATAAAATTAAGAGCTTCCAAGACTCCTGAGGGAAAATGGTTTCAACCTGATCGTAGGGAAATGCTTACAAAACTCATAACAAGGGAAATGATGACCATTTACATAAGGGAAGCCATTGGGGCCCACAGGCCACATGCAAAACTATACTAAGAATATATGGATGCATGGGAATTTATACAATAATCAAACAAGTAAATGAACACTGTATTACCTGTAGAAGGGTTAATAAACAAGCCTTAGTGAAACAGCCTCCAGGAGGGAGAAATCCTGGATTAAGAACCTTCCAAAGCATCCAAATTGATTATACTGAGATTACTCAAATAGGACGTTTAAAATATTTGTTGTTAGTAGACAATCTAACTAATTGGGTAGAAGCTTTCTCCTTGCCCAGTGCTACTGCTTGCAATGTAATTAATGTTTTATTGGAATCAATATTCCCTAGATTTGGCTTTAATAGAAAATATAGACTCAGATAATGGAATTAATTTTACTGCCAATATTATTAAAGAACTTATAAAAATATTAGATGTAAAATGGGAGTATCATACTCCCTATTACCCCCCTTCCTTGAGTAAGGTGGAGAGAATGAAACAAACTTTAAAGAGGCAGATTACTAAACTGATATTGGAAACAAAGCTCCCCTGGACTAAGTGTCTCCCCATCACTCTCCTACAAATTAGAACAGCTCCCCAAAAGGACATAGGCTTATCCACATATGAATTGCTATGTGAGCTACCATGTTTAGGTAAAATGATGGGGTTTCCCACCTTCAAAATTATTAAAAATTATA
>PVKS010044357.1:0-14373 GCA_004027875.1 Aplodontia rufa
TACTCAAGGGAAATATCCCACTTTTAGCTTTTTAAACAGGTCACAAAGAAATTGGAAGTGGAGTATGATTTTTTGAAAAATTAAACTAACAGTGATATACAGTCAAATGCACAGATCTTTACATGTACAATTTGATAAATTTTGATAAATATATCTATCCAGATGGCTATCTCCCCAGTCAAAATACAGAACATTTCCATTATCCCAGAAGCTTCCCTGGGACCCGTTTTCTGTTAGTTGCTCTAGGTAACAACTGTTGTAATTTTTATTACTAGATTAATTTATCCAGTTCTTGAATGTCATACATTCAATGCATTCTTGGTTATGCATGCTTTTGTATCTAGTTTCTTCTGCTTAAAACAGTGTTTTTTTTTAATTAGAAGTATATAGAGATACAATTGAGGGGGAAACATTATCAAACCAACAGTAATCAATGTATGTATACTTTGTTATCCAGGGGTAATGCCAAAACATGGATGACCACATTGGTTTTCACCTGTTGAAGTTTCCCCCAGAAGAACTCATGCGTTAAATGGGTATCTCGTGGAGGAATGACACCGGCTTCTGGGATGGTTCCCCCATATTCCCACTCTCCATTAACACAGTGTTTTGAAGATTTATTAAAAAGATAATATTATGGGCTAGAGCGGTGCCTCAGCAGTTATGGCATTTGCCTGGCATGTGCAAGTACGGGAGTTCAAACCCCATCACCACGTACCCAACGAAGTCTCATAGCAATGAAAGCCATGTGAAAAACTGAATAAAAATTGATTCTCTCTGTCTCTCTCTCTCTCACTGTCCCCTCTTTCTTTAAAAAAAATAGAAATTCATTCTTTTTATTGATGAATAGCATTTCATTATATAATATCTAGTAATTAAAAATATTGTTAGTAGACATTTGGTTGTTCTTTTGCAAATGAAGCTGCTATGAATAGTCTTTAATGTCACTTGTCTTTTTGTGGACATATGCTTCTATTTTTCTTTTTTGAACCCAGGATTGGACCCGGGGCACTTAACCACTAAGTCACATCCCCAGCCTTTTTTATTTTTATTTTGAAAGAGAGAGTGTCAGTGAGAGAGAAAGAATCAATTTTATTTAGTTTATCACGTGGCTTTCGTTGCTCTGACACTTCATTGTGTACATAGTACTGGGGTTTGAATCCATGACCTCGTGCATGCCAGGCAAGTGCTGTAACTGCCCAGGCACCACTCCAGCCCTTTTTATTTTGAGACAGGGTCTTGCTAAGTTGCTTAGACTGGCTTTGAACTTGCAATCCTCCTGTTTCAGCCTCCAAAGCCACTGGGATTTCAGGTATCTGCTACTGAGCCTGGCTATTTCCATTTTTCTTGATTAAATATCAAAGAATAAAAAATCTGGGTTGTGGAATCGATGTACATCTAATTTAGTTAAGAAAATGCCTAATAATTTTCCAAAGTATTACATATCATTTTTATTTGACCAGCAGTGTATCAGGGTTTCAGTTGCTCCACATCCTCTCCAACATATCTTGTTAATTTTTGCAAGACTATAGTTCTAATTGTGATTTTCATATGTGTGAGCATCTTTTTAAAATATGTGCCTGTTTGAGTTTTCTGGCCACTTCAAAAATTATACTCTTTTGGGGATAGAGTGGTGCCTCAGCGATTACAGTGCTTGCCCAGCATACGTGAGTACACAGGTTCAAACTTCAGGACTCACACATACAACTAAGTGTGAGAGCAATGAAAGCCATGTGAAAAACTCAATAAAACATTGATCTCTCTCTCTCTCTCTCTCTCTTACTGTCCCTCTTATTTTAAAAAACCCATACACACTAGAAAAGAAGGTAGGTAAGGCACATGGATCCATGAGACTACTTCACTGGGATATCTCCTTTCTCACGAACCACTGTGCTCACCATTCTCATCCAGGATGAATGGCAGCTATATCCTCTGCAGAGAGCTAGGAGGTCAATACAAAGGAGAAAGCACTAAAACCAGTGATGTGACACAGAAACAAAAGTAATCAATGAAGTAATTATAATTATTCATTGTCTGTTGACTTTGTTAGACAGGGCACTTCTGAAAGTCAGGAACAAGGTCTGATTTTCTTTAGTATTGGAATTCCAGTGTTGAATTCATTTCCTGGCACAAAGTGCCTAGTAAAAAATCTTTGTTCCTTTTGTTTCCTTTCACCTTTCAAAATCTCCACATGACATCATCCTTCCTAAGAGACTTGGAAATGAAACGCAGATAAACAGAGGTTACCTATTCAACATCACGTGCCATCCCTCCTCCACAATAACCCCTATTCACTGGCATGTACCAGGACTATCTTGACACCTATCCTGTCTCTCCCTCACCCTCACATCTAACCTGTCACCCAGCACCATCAATTTCTTCTATCCATTAGCTCTGAAAACCACTCTCCAAGTTCCCTATCACCATATTGGCTCAAGCCACATTCTATTCATTAGTTTCATAGCTTCCCTCTTGGTCTCTTGCTTCTACTCTCCACTTAGCAGCCTTAGAACGTTCCTTCCAAAATGTCTACTGTGATGCGTACTGCTGTCTGCTAATATTACTTCAATGACTTCCCGTAGCTTGTAAGTGAAAGAACAAAAGCCTTAATTGGTTGAACATGGCCTGGTACAGATGCCTCAGTATGCATCATCCATCTCAGCAGGAGCCAATTCCTCAAGTACCCAATTGCTCTGGCCATCTGACTGTCCTGCGGCCAAGCCAAGCCCTCAGTGTCACATGTCCTCACTCTCACTGCTCCCTCAGTCCGTAGTGCACTTACTGCATCAGCCCAGCTCCTTCTTCACATCCCATCCAGTGGCCCTGATAGGGAGAGTCTTTAATCATATCCCTCCCCCAGACCCAGAAATAGTTCATTCCTTTTTAGCACTTAAATGTGTTTCAAATGTTTCTATGTATTCATGCATTCATTAGGATTGCTGAGTGATGCACCAGACTCTAACCCCCAGAAATTGAATAGGCTTTTGATAATCTGATGTGTGCTGTTACACCCTCAGCATGCAAAAGAACCTACTAGAGAGAAGGCACTAAATATTCTTTTGTTCATGGATGGGTGGATGGCCTAGGTTGCCAGCTGCTCTAAGTCAAGCATTACAAAGTCCCCAGAGGAGCCAAGCTTGTTCCACAAATGTGTGAATTGTGACTGAGACTAGTAAAAACGAGATGTGGAGATTTAAAATTTTCCTGAAATCCCAGGTGCACCAAGCAGAACATTCATCCATTTATTTGCAGCTTTTAATTGGGGCCTTTGAGAAGATCATTCCAGGAAACTAATCCTTCAGATACTAACCTAGTGAAAAGGTGGCTCTCAAAGATCATCTGACAGGTGAGCATCAAAGTATACTCCCAAGGACCTCTGCTTTCAAAGGTCAGCTCTGCTCACAGGGAGAAAAGAGTGTATATACACCTAAGACCAATGAAGAGGGACTTCCCATAACCTAGGAACCAGCACTGGAATTCCCTCATGCACTTACTCAAAGATGTGAAATTTAAACATGTGGGATAGCCCAGCAACTCATTTGTTCAAATAAGAAAGAAGTTTAACTTTGTCACAAGAGTATGAACACAAAAACATTTCCTGAGAGAGAAAAAACTTCCTCTTTGAAATTCTGCCTTTTATCTTCATGGGAAAAGCAAAAGCTAACAAACTGGAATAAAGAAGTTTCTTTTTGGTACACTCACAGGATATTATGCTTCCCATAATCTCAACTGCTTTTTGTTTTGTTTTTATGTTTTTGTTTTTGTTTTTGCTGATCTTTTCAATTATCACATAGAAATTTTCAAAAATATTCCAATAAAAGCAGAAGGTTATTTTCATTTGTCTTTCTTTTCTGCATATTCTAGCTAGATATGTTTTTTGTTTGTTTGTTTGTTTGTCTGTTTTTGCCAGGGGCACTTAACCACTGAGCCACATCCTTAGCCCTTTTTATATTTTATTTTGAGATAGGGTCACAATAAGTTGCTTAGATTGGCATTGAACCTGTGATATTCCTATCTCAACTTCCCAAGTAGCTGGGATTACAGGTGTGTGCCACCACCCTCGTTGCATGCCTGATTTTTGCTAGATTGTTGCGTTTAGGAGACTGTTTTTCCTTAACTAAAAATTATCTAAATCTAATTTTTTCTAGCTATAAATCTCAATTTTACTATATTTTATCTGAGATTCACAACAGATGGGCTCTGAGATCAAGCAAAATATAATGAGATAGGGGCTGGAGCAGTGGCTCAGTGGTCATGGCACTTGCCCAGCATGCATTGAGTATGTGATTCCAAACCACAGCATCATGTACACAATGAAGTATCAGAGCAATGAAGGCCACATGAATAACTAAATAAAACTGATTCTCTCTGTCTCTACCTCTCTCTCACTGTCTCTCTCTCTCTCTTAAAAAAATACAATGAGATAAAAGAAAAGATAAAGTTATTAGGCAACAACTACATCGAAGATGAAAAATTTTCACATAGGATATAATGGAGCGTGAAAGCGGTCACCCAATGTTGAAGGGGGGGATCTAACAATTAGCTATAAATGGGAGGAAATGTTTTCTTAATAAAACGATGGAAACAGTTGCATTTACCATTAGTGCTGCTTGCTGTAAATAGAAGGAGAGAAGGTACCTTGGCCTTATATCAGCCATATTTTTATGTCCCACCGTTAAGAATTTCAAAACCCTCCCTTACACTTCCTGGTCACAGAAGAAGGTAAGCATCTTCAACAGTACTAAATCCATCAACTCCTGTATTTCTTACTCAAGACTTCAGTTTTCCCCTGAAATAACTCAACTATTTTTCTTAACCAAGCTTGTAAAGAGACATTATTAAAATCACAGGCCATCCAAATCCTTACAATGAAAGGACAGGTGAGAGAGGTGATGACTGACTGAAGAAATGCTAAAAGTCACGACTATAGGCAGAAGGACGGTTTATATACTAAGAATATATTTAAAAAGGAAAAAGGCAATTAATTACATATGTCCTCTTGTCTACACAATGCCAGTCAGACTACTTGAAAGTCACACCTTAAAACAACTGCCTTCCCATTAGCTAGGTATTATCTAATGTCTACAGAATCCTGGTCCTGTAAAACTTTTCTGATGTATAATGTCATATTTGTTAAAATCTCTTAACAGAAATTCAAAAATTGTTATTTACTACTGTATCTGATAGAAGAATCTTGCCTCTCAGGAAAAAGGCAACTGATAAAAGAAGGCTTTCAATCAAAATCAAAATTCTTTCCTCCAAATCTTTAACACACAGGTTTTATCAAACTTCCAAAAGCATTCAGATCAATTTTTTATTGAGAAATTTATTCATTCAGATCAATTTTGAGTTTACTAAAGTCCACTTTCCATGAGATTTATCCTTTTTGTGTTAAAAGCTCATTTGGTCACAAGTAACAGACATCCATTGAATCTTGCTTCAGGAGGGAGGCATACAAGAATATATTGTTGGGACTCAAGGGCAGGAAATAGTCAGCAAAGACACTAAACACTAAACACACAGCAATTGGAAACAATGATATTGCAGCCTTTGAAGGTAAATGGATGGCCATGGAAGAAATTATGCTGAGTGAAACCAGCATAACCCAGAGAAGCAAGGGTAGAATGTCTTCACTCATCTGTGGAGGCTGGAACTAGAACCTTGCCATTGAGAAAAGGTATCTATTAGCGTGTGTTAAATCCAGATAAAATGTAATGTTATACAACCTAATACATTTTTAGACATGTTGTGGAAAGGGGAAGGGAAGGATAAGGGTGGGTAATTGGGGGGGCACTCCTGGGGATAAGTCTAATCTTCAGAATCTATATACATTTTTTATTATTTTGTTAAAAACTTGTATGATTGTTCAACAAATAAATTTCTCAATAAAAAAGCTACCATGCATCAAAACAATCAGTCTCTATCTCTTGAGCTCTTTGCAGAGAGGTCTTTCCTCCTGCATCTCATCAAAGTTTACTTTAGTCTTCTCTGTGGAACAGCTTTCTCTGCCACTCTAAGCAGGCATGGCAGAAACAGCCAACTCCCTCATTTCTCAAGACTGTGACTCTCAAATCAAGTGATTAGACAGATGCCCTTTCCTGGATCTAGATTTCCATGTGGTATCTAACCAGCTCAGCTTGGACCAGGTGTCCTCCCCATGCTTATCAGTTTGGGGCAGAGAGACACTTTTCATGTTAGTACATTCTGAAATCACTTAGGCAAGCTACATTTAAGCTTTGTCTGTGGAGTAGCAATTCTACTCCAAGATGATGAATTTCTAAAAGGTTTATAGTGGACATGGGTGCGGATGTTCTTTGAACACCATCTGAGATGGCAAAAAGTTGGATGCTTGTTACTGAGGGAGGAAATTAGGTAAGCAGTAGACATACATCACCATGTAATACACAAGGTCACATGGGAGATCTTTGTCAAGATCTTTGCCATATACCATACAAACCTCAAATAGGAAGACCAGAAGTCCAAGAGAGAAGCATAGCAGGATTCTGGATGCTCAGTGGCTCTTTATCACAACATCCCATGGAGAAATGCTCTTGGTTCAGAGTACAGCCAGATGGGTCAGGGTTTTGGCTCCTGGAGCCCAACTAGGACTAGGGAGAGCCCTTGCAAAGAAGTTCTAAACAGCTTGTGTGGGGGTGCTTCCTATTCAGAGGTGTTACAAGTTCATGCGATTAGCACATATCATGGAGAAACCTTTCGAAAAACTGAGGCTAGGTGAAACCCATCTGACTGGGAGAAAGACAGAACCCCAAATTCCAGCCAGCCCATTTCCACTTATTTGGAAGAGAACACTGAATCATGCTGTTGACATTCTATTGGTCCTTGCAAATCTTGAATGCACAGTGCATGGTGAAAGAAATAAAAGGTAGGAAACAGAAAAAACTTAATATAATAAATAGAACCATTACATAAAGGAGAGTGGAGCATGTGTGACTGGGATGAAGGATGATAAAACAGGATCTGTTTACAAATCACTGGGGATAACATAACAGTAGGCAAAGATTATACAAATAACTGAAGCTGTTCTGCCACAGATTCAAAACCTCCAACAAATTTTTAAAAACTGATATGGCTGCAGTTTCCCAAGGGCTAGGAAGGCAGTCTCAAAGCGACATATCAAAACCTGTCAGGAATCATTTGTACAAACATTACACACCAACTCTGAACCAGGAATGAGGGTCGTTCCACAGGAAAGCCAGAATGACCTTTAACTAACAGCCCACCTTTGCCACGGGCACATTTTTCACTTACCAGTGAACTGCTAGGAAATAAGATTATCTCTTCTTTTCTTTGAAGGTGGTAGTAATGGTGGGCTCAAATGTCCTCTTGACCTCAAACATCACATAAATTGCATCTCAGCAATATAATGCTTCATTGTTGTCAAGGAAAATCTTGTCCATGATCAGTTAAAACATCTGCATAGAAAGTGTAGGGAAAAAAATTGGCAAATGTTTTAGTAAATCACCAAAGCTTAGAAATGTATCTGAAGGCAAATGACATAAATTGATTTTTAGATTTCTTACCTTAAAGTCTTGAGCATGCTCAATATCTGCAATAACATGTCTATTTCAATTCTCCACACTTTTTTTTAGATCCACTTGAAGTTACTCGAAGGTGGACTACTGTCAAAGAACATCTTTGACTATTGTGAAACAGGACAAATTTCCCATGCCAGAGGATGATTACATACCAACTTTTAGGGATGAAATTTCAATTACACACTAACTTATATTTTCGACTTTTGCCTTATATAAATAGAACATGATTGCCACAGGGAAAGTTGCAAGGGAAAATGCTGATTGCATCTAAGCTGGGATTAGAGGAACAGTAAGGAGAAAAATAACAAAAGAAAAAGGAAAGGACCACTCCATTCTTTTCACTGCAAAATAGTACACTCTCAGGGAACAGAGGTGATTGGATCTGAAGGAGAAAGGGTCCCAGCCACCAAAAGGCAAGTGGAAGGCCCCTGGTTTAATGACACACAGTGTCACAGTAATCCCTCACTTGGGTGTCAGGATCCACAACTTGTAATTTGCTTGTTGTGTGACCTAAGAGAATTTATTGAGAACCATTCATTGTCCTTAGGAGACTTTTTAAATTCAGTTTTAAATTTTTTATAGTTCATCTCTAGAATTCTTACAAAGGGTAGGATGCTTACAAAACATCTCAATATTCAAGACATGGCTGGACCCAGACATCCCTGGGAAGTAGCTAACATCTGGTTTTCTATTCCAAACCTATTAGCCTTCTATACACTAGATAGTGAGTCACAAACCCAATATACTTGGTCCTCAAGCACTCTTTAACTGCCTCCTCTCCTCCCTTGATTTGGGTTTTTGCTAGAAGACAATTGACAACAGCATGGTTCACAGTTTGAAAGTATCAGTAGGAGTCAATGTCTTAATACAAAGATTGTCCAAGTCAAGGCTACATCATTGAGCAAATCTGATTGCTCAGTGCTCGTGCTACACAGTTAAATAATTTAACATCACTGTTCTGGTGGACTGTGCTCAGGGTACTAATGCTTTTTCCCTTCTCACCAGTTTTCCTGCTTCCTCATCCTAACTCCAGATTCTGCCTCATGAATCCATGCCAAACTGTGACCTATGAAGGTGTGTGGCAACTCAAAGATGTTTTGAATCAGAAAAATTATAAAAGGACCAGAGCTTAAATTGTTACTGCTATGGTTCTCAAACCCAGTTGCAGAAGAAATAATTCTGTGGGAGAGGTTTTTGTTTTGTTTTTTTGTTTGTTTGTTTTTGTTTTGTTTTGTTATGCTTATGGTTCACCCTATGCCAATTAAATGATGCTCCCTTGCAGATATCCTGGCATCAATTTTAAAACACTCTCCAAAGTGATTCTAATATGCAACCAAGCTCAACAATCACTAGGTGGTCATTTTCAAATAAACTATCACATCTGTGTTTTAACTAGGGTTTACAATGCTTTGCATAAAGGAAAATTCTATGAATTTCTGGTACACCAAGCTGAGCTGGAGAAATATTTTTGATCAGTCTGGTATCACATGAGGTAATTAGGCCTGGGAGGCCAGCATTGCTTGTATATTCTCATCGTATTTAACCAACAGACTCTGGCTAAAAACTCCAACAAAAGATTCTCTTACACCTACTGTTGTGTGAATGAAAGTCTTTTCCTAGAGATTATGTGCATGCATGGAAGTGTGAATTCCATGAAACTGAGCTGTTGAGCATTAAATTTTTTTTAAAAAACCTATACCCATAAGACTCTGTACCTCTCATGGTTGATTTATCCTACTTAGGTCTGGTCCATGCTGGCATTCGTATATTAAATGGTTTGTCCTGCTATCTTACATTTTAAAGCCCTTTGAGAAATCTGACATTAAGTTGGCTACACAATAGAAAAACTGGTAGAAGCAGACTCCCTGCCCCATTCTTTTGTTAGCATGGTTGTTTCTGATTAAGTCAAGTCCAAAATGAAAACCACAGGGGCCTTCCATCACAGATCTCCCTCATAAGCCATGTTGAAAGCACTCTCAGAATCCTATTAGAAGCCCTGCTCATGTCAACAGAGAAACTTGCTTGGAAACTCTGATGCCTCAGAAACATTTCTGGGGAGTCCGGCTTGGACTGAGCCACTTAGCTCAAGATAAGGGCAATATCTCCCTAAAATCACTTTTTTTTTACTAAGTACAATTTTTCCAAGATGATATCACCACAAAATCAAAGTGATTATTAATTTTTTATGAGTCAGGCATTTCTTTGCCTGTCAGTTGCTTTTGTTTATATGTGTGAACATCTTCTGTCTTGATTTCTTATGCCTCTGTGTGTCTACCAAAAACCACAAATACTGTTTCCCAGGGGAGACAGTGATCCAGGAGACCGCTATGTGACAAAAACACTACCATATAGTCTAATCAACTGTGATAAAAAAAAATCAATGCAGAAATCAGTCATTCTACTTAGGACAGATGCCCATTGATGATGCCTGTTCAGAGGGAAAACTATGACTTATCAAGCATACCAAACCGTCAGACATGGTGCTCTGTATTTTAAATTCATTTTATTGCTTAATCCTCTCATTGTTCTCCTAAATGAAGAAACTGAGTTCCCAGCAGCTGAGTCTCTCGCTCAAGGTCACACAGTTTACACATGGCAGACCCAAAGAATGGAAACCCAGTTTATTTCATACCAAAGCAAATTAGCTCTCCATAACAACTCTGTGTTCCCTTGTGGGACATAGACTATTTTAAAAATCTGAAAGTAAAAGCAAATCTCTATCCTGAATATTCCCAGGACCATCTAGAAAGACACTGTGGTGGAAGAGAATGAAGGATGAAAATCAAGCAATTTGTATAGGGCAGATTTCTCAACCTCTTGCTACAGATATTCAGGGCAGAATAATTCTCTGCTCTTCGGGTCATTGTAAAATGTTTAGCCGCATCCCTGGCCTCTACCCACTAGAGGCTAGCATCCTCTCCCAGTTGTGACAACCAAAAATTACTTCCAACATTGTCAAGGGTCCTCTTTCGGGCACAATCATTCCATCTGGGAATAGATGACATAGACTAAAATGAGAACAGGAACACTGGCACTGCACAAATGCTCCATTACTGTTCCATCCCTTCATCATCAACAAGTTCAAATGGAAACTGAGATCCAAAGAAAGTGAATGAAATAAAAAAAAAAGGAATGCCACCAGGAAAACAGAAAGGTTTGTGCCTCTCCCAAAAGGATTCATCCGATTGAATGAGCAGGAGAGCACACCACTCCCAAACTCACTAAATCATAATTACTTTCCAGATGGCCCCTGTTGACATTCTTCTGAGAAGTGTCCAGTCAATGTCCCCTTGCAGTGTCTGGTTCATGTTGCACTCTGACAGATGTACTATCTTGCTCCATGTTGTGGACTACATTTCCATCTTTCAAAAGGGGAACAGAAATGGCAGTAATACAGTCAGCAGAGACAAAGTTTTGAGGTAACTGTGTGAAGCCTTGCTACTAATCCATTTCTTTCATGGCATAAAAGTTATTCCTGTTCTACAAAATGTCTTCAGGACTTTTAACCTAGAATTATGCAAATCACTGATGCCCTCAAGGAAATTAGATAAATAATAAGCCATAAAAGGTGATTTTATGTCTCGGAAGATGAAGGCTCAGTTAGAATTAGGACCTTGAAAGCTCTGCAGAATGAATTTTAACCTGAGTATCAGGTCATGTTAGCAACACAGAGTATCCATGACACAGACTTAATTTATTTGTTGGTCTTGGAGCATTGGTCTTCTTATCTCCTCCAGTGTTGGTCTCAGTGGACTTAATAGACAATTTCAACTCCAGTTTAAGGCAATACAAGGGTGAATGCAAGCCATTTCATTAACAGTTGACAACAACAAAAGAGGGAGAGGGAACAGCAATGCTTTCAGATTCCAAAAGCATTTTCTTCAGAGCAGCTTGTTTGCAAGTCCATCCGCAATTCATTTTCTGTTTCAAACAGGCTAAACACAGTGGATTCTTCAGAATTACAAACTTTAGGAAGCTTTATAGCTTGGATTTCTCAGGGTTGTTTTGCCTTCTGCTATCCCTGCATGTCACAAGAGGTGTAGTCTCCTTGTTGCCATATTAACAGGATGCTACTGCATTGGTTACCAGCCAATGGGAGCCTGGAAATAATATTCACACCGCACACTTCCCTCTGGCATTCTGAGGTCCTAAATTGAACCAATGACATTGTTTCCCTTTTAGAATCAATTCCAGGAGATTCCTTCAAGTGAACTGGAGCCTAGTTACAAGCATGGACTTGAAACCTCTCTCTACCACACAGCTGAGATACAGAATGAGTTATTTTAGACAGAAGAGCTTCTCCAAGCTCAGGACCTCTGTGCCCTTGACAGATGACTCAAAAGATGAATCTAATTTTCCTCCTTGCTAATCTTTCTTCTGATGTTCAGAAGGAAAAATGTGTGTGCCTCACAAATATTTTTACCTGTTTGAAAGCCAGAAAAGAAAAAATAAAGCAGCTCATTCTCCCACTCTACCCCAGTTAAACAAGCCTTGTGAAACTATACAATCATTGCTTGATCACTGCTTATGTACCCCTGAAAACACAATTTTTTTTCGTAAGGATCATTTCATCTTTGGGTTTTATCAAAAACTGTAGGTTGCCAAATTTTTAACACTTGTTTTTGACATTGTAACTGTTATGCTGTGATGCTCCATGCGCATGTTAACGAGAGCAATCCCAGAATCCAGGATCCAGATTGTCAGAGTTCAGAGAATGACAGTCAGCAGAACACAGTCCAGAAACAAAAAAGGAATTTGAAATGCAGTTAAGTATTGGCATATGCAGTAAAGTCCTCCACACCCATGAATTCTGCCTCCCTGGATTCAACCTCAGTTCAAACATTTTCAAGAAAAAATTTGCATCTGTACTAAACATGGCAAATGTTTTCTTGACATTATTCCCTAAAAACAGTATAATGGGCTGGAGCAGTGCCTCAGTGGTTATGGTGCCTGCTTGGCATGCGTAAGTACTCAGGTTCAAACCCCAGCACTACATACACCATGAAGTGTTTGAGCAATGTAAGCCACATGAAAAACCAAATAAAATTGATTCTCTCTCACTGTCCCTCTCTCTTAAAAAACAGTATAACAACTATCTGCCTAAGATTTACAGTAGGTATGATAAATAATCTAGAGATAATTAAAAGTATAGTGGAGAATGTATATAGATTTTATAGAAATACTATACCATTCTATATAAGGGAGTACCCATGGATTTTGGTATCTGCAGGAGGTCCCTTTGGACAGTTGAGTGACAACTGTATGGGAACTCTTTCCCCAATCACCCAAATAAACTCCAATGGAGAAGCCCACCAATTGGACTCTCTGCTCCATCTTTTAATCCCCTGGAATTTATTCTCCATAAAGCAATCAAAGCAATAAAAAGAAAATTAGACCAACTTAACCTCTGCCAAGAATGTTGCATTCATCTCAGCAAAATCCAGAATTTCATCATGGCTTCTACCATCTGGACGGACCATCATCAACAGACTACCTTGCACCCTCTCAGTACCTCCAATCCAGCCCTCTAACTTTCTTGTTTTTCACTGAATGCACAGAGGAAGCTCAAGTCCTTCTTTCAAATGTCAACACATCGGGGAGGCCTTTGCTGACAAGTTAGTAGAGTCCTCTCCCTGGTTATTCTCTATTTTTTTCACCCTTTGTTTCCTGTCACGTTGAACATTAAACAACAATATGTATAACTGTTCTTCACCTCTGAAAGGTCAGCTTTCTGAGCAGCAGGGACTTGGTCCAACAGATGCTCAAGGAAGGCCTCTTTGAATAGGCAACTTTTAAGCACAGACTTCAATGGTCCCCAAATGGTACAGGGAGTGAGCAGGGAAAGGGGAGCTACCATCAGGATCAAAATGCGGAGATCATGAGACATTTGTAATTTGTAAATTTGGAAACATAGTAAGACAAAAAAATGTTTTTCAATTATTTTTAAATGTTGGTCCTTTTTCTGTCCAGAAATGACAAATTAAAGACAAGCTTCTCTTTCAGTTGATGTTCCGGATATCTGATAGAGTTACATGAAGCTTTTGGATTCTTACAGGTTTCTAGATTCTTCTCTCTGAGTGTGAAACTTCCCTGTGGGAAGACAGATGAGGACAGTGTGAATTTTGTGACATAGGACTTCTAGGAAAGGGGAAAGCAGAGAATGCTGCTAATCCATCCATCTTTGAACCCTCAGCATAAGTCATATTTAGACTTTTAAAATACCTTCCTCTAACTTAAGTCCACATCTACCCTTTTTTGAAAATCAAGATTAAGCAAATGGCATGTCATTTTGACTAATACCAAAAAGAGTGATCTACAGAGAAAAAAGACACAGGCCTAATTCTCTGGGATGGGTTGGAGGAAGACAAATTTATCAGTTTTTCCTGGGAGAGACAAAGTGATAATTTATGGTTACACCAAATCTCTGGTCTACTTGGTGCATTTTCTCTTATTAGAGAAAAATGGAATCATAGTTATTGTGTCTCTTTAACATTCTTAGATACCCAATTCAAAGTTTAGTTTTGAGAAAGGAATCATCTATCAGGCAAGACTTTCACAGCTGATGTGAGAATGTAGTCCAGAACTTTCCCAAGTATCTGGGTTGGGTCATATTCTAAGTAGCTCAGAGCTCTGCATGTGCCTCTGAATAAAGATGTGCAGAGACACTGGGAAAGTTACAGGAAAGTGTCTTATGAGTTTTTTTTATGTCCTGGAGATGGCAAATTAATCTGCTATCTCTCCTGCAGATGTTTGCATTATAACTTCATTCTGCTGAAAAACATATTAAGCATCTGCTGTGATCCAGCAAGCCCCTATT
>PVKS010044358.1:0-14367 GCA_004027875.1 Aplodontia rufa
TTGCATGCAAAAGACTCAGTTCTCTTGATTAATATTCAGCATGGTTCTAAGAGTTAAACCAAAACTGAATAGAGCAGAAGCTCCTTACTCATTAAAAAGGCATAAGCTGGGGCTAGAGCGGTGGCCTGGTGGTTATGGTGCTTGCCTGGCATGCGTGAGTATGCAAGTTCAAACTCCAGCACCATGTACTCAACAATGTCTTGGAGCAACAAAAGTCACATGAAAAACTAAATAAAAATTCTCTTTCTCACTTTCTCTCTCTCTCTCCCTCTCACTGTCCCTCTCTCTTAAAAAAAAAAAAGGCATAAGGTACACATGGTTAAGATCATGTTTGGGTTACTATTTTGCTTTGTTCACAAACGTAAAATACATAGTGGTGAATGAATAATGAGTAGATGTAAACAAAGAAGGAAAAGAGGAGAGGCATGAATGAATACATAAGTGGATTGATTACAGCAAACTAGGTGATTATCTTAATAAAGAGGTGATAAACCTAATAAAATATAAAAATAAAAATATTTCTAGGTATTTATTTTATGTCTTAAATTTTGTATATTTACTGCCATACCACAAGCAGACTAAATTTTTCTAAAATGTCTTGAGTCCTAATGAGTTAATAAGTTATCTCTAATGAGCATATTCAAGCACATTGTTAGGAAAAACTAGCTTCTATTTGCATTGTGTTTACTTTATAGGCTGTAGAGAATTTTGGAAATCACAGAGAGATTATTTCTTATATGGTTAAGTTCTACAGTTAGTTAGAAAGGCAAAATTTGTCCTTGAAATTTCTTACCCATAAAACTTGACTTAACTGTCTATACTTTTATATAACAATTCATAAATGCATTAAAACTTGAAGAGCACTATGGCAAATGTAAGGACAAACAGAGTTAGACCCTGGGTAAAAAGTGTCACACTGCTCAGAAACAGTATAGATTTGGAATAGTCCTTGTTTTGAATTTAGCACACTGACTTTGAATCCCAGCTCCATCATTTAGTAGCTGTGTGACCTTGGCCAAATGGCTTCATATATCTTGCTTAATTTCCACATCTGTAAAATTGGATTATAATTGTACCTAGTTTAGACTAGGATGTTGTGAGGATCAAATGAGATAATCTATGTAAATTGTATGAAACAGTATGTGGCATGTGCTAAGTGTATTTGCTATTTCTCCCGATTTTATGAGAACTATAAAACTCCTAATAGAGAACAAATGATGGATGAGAATTATAAAATGTTTCTGATGCCTGAAGGATTTACTCCATTCTATTTTAATAAATCAACCTCTGTAAACTTAATGAATATAAATAAATTGTTTCCTGGGAGGAGGGAAGGAGATAAATGTCACCCGGCTCACAATAGGTAATGCTTACTGGATTTTAATCTAAATCTTGCTTGAGCAGATCAACATGCATACCACTCTTGGAAAAGATATGGAGATGACCTTGGCTGTCTGCATCTTATCTTTTCAGTCAAGGAATACCTTAGAAGGCCCTACTGAACAGGAGTTGATCAGATGCTCTCAGGCATTAAATGCAGATTAAGTGAGGGGTAGATTCTAAATCCAACTGGAAAGTTAAGTATATCTATTCAGTAACTATAACTGCATTAACATGTACCTGTATAAATCTTTTTGGCTTTTTGGCCAAAAAACCTTCCCTAACATACTTAGCTGCATATTAATAGTATATCCAATCCCAACTTGAATCATCAAAGGAATGGTTAGTCCAGCTGTTCTTCCCTGGGTCTCTCAACTCATGCACACGGCCTACACAGCCATCAGACACTGACAGAGTCCCTGCCGCTGCTTAGATGATCAGCACAAGCAATATCCTTTCTAACTGAAATAGTGGTGCCGGACGCATTCTTGGCATACACAGTCTGAATAGCTCATTCATTCAACCAATATTTATTCAGTATTGCAGCATACCAGAGAGTGTGTGGCACACTATATACACTAATAGATGAATGAATTATATTGATTTCATGACACTTAGGAGCTGGAGGGGAAAATTAAAATTATATCAAGAAAAACTTGCCATCATCTATGCCACTGATGCAACTCTGCAGCTAACCTGCCTTGTAAGTTGTCAAGAACCTAAACAGGACATATTCGTAACCATTCAGGTATATGTACTATATTTACTTGAGTGACAAGTAGAGTCACTTGAGAAGTAATCATTTTTGCAGTTCTACTGTTCATCTGTGAAGGAAAGAAGTTCAGCAAGAGTTTGACTTTTCATTCATTTTTCCCCCCATGGTATTGGTTTGTTACATGTTCTCTTTGAGGTGAATCTTATTTTAAATTGGAAAATGAGAAAAACATCATTGCATACACAATGAAACTCTGTGTCATATTTAAGTAGATATTTCTTTTCATCATTATTCCTCATGTGAATATAAGTTTCTAAGATGTTCAACTGGCCAGTATTATAATGATTAAAGAACATTTGGACATTTTTTTACGGCTGACAGATTTGGACATTTTATAATGTCACAATAATGTAGCTTTTTTCTCATAGTTTTCATTGTTATATTGTAAAATAAGACTTATTAATATCAGAAATAATGATGCTATAATAACTGAGGGCCCACCATATGTGCAGGCACACTAAGAATATTTTTTTAAATATTTAAAGATTAAACATTGTTTTGTTTAATCTTTCTTACACCTCTATAAAAAAGATTTTATTTTGTATTTACCAATAAGAAAATCAATACACAGTGAGGCTAAGGAAAATGACCACTCTCTCTGATGAGCTGGACTCCAAATCTCATCTTCCATTTTCCCTTATCCCAGCTTAAAACAACAACAACAACAAAAAAAACTACATCTAAAAACCCGTAGTGAACCACAACATCTTCTTACCCATTATTTAAAACCTAATTCACCTGTCACCATCCCAGACAGTTCTTTATTAATTCTTTATATATTAAGATTCAAGGTTGGCAGTTGTTTAAATGCCAGCAGGTTACCTTGGAAAGAGGATTTGAATTGATACAAATACTTCTTTGAATAAGACATAAGACACTATAAAACAAAGAGGCTACAGACTGATGCATTGATGTACTGATGTTACAATGTATTTCTTGTGAAAACTAACACAAAAAGTTTTCTTTAATTTTTCTCATAGATGTATTTAAATGGCTCTAGGAATCTTGCAGTGGTTTGAATGGAAAGGAATGCTACTTCTTCTCACTGAAATCTATCTATATAAACTGTGCCCATGTTTAGCGTTCCTTGAAAAATCTTCAAGCATTACCAAAGCACAGAACCAATGCCTAAAACATTATTTGCATTTGGCTACTTCAATTACTGTGAGCGGCTCCCTTTAGTTTTTGCTCTATATTCATGCTTTGTTCTGTTATCCAAACGCCTTTGAGAAGTTTCAGAAGTTTAGAAAATAGCAAAGGACCATATGCTTTAATCTTAGCTGGTTCCTTTTATCTTAATAGTGTTTCTTGTCTGGTTTCAAAGGAACTTTTGACGTATTTTTGTTCTGTAAAATGATAGCTTTAAGCCAATGTAAGCCAGGGACATAAATGTACTATCTCTAAGATGTTCCTTCATACAATCCCTGGGCTCCGCACCACCCCCTTATTTAAATATTTCTTTTTAAAAATTAGACTTTGTGACTTCATTTTGAAATTTCCTATTTAACAGTGTACTGAAAAAAATTAACGGAAAACTTTCTACCTTGCATTCAAAATTATAATCTTTTCTGTAAGCACAAAAAATTCCATTTTTTAAATTCTCTCTCTTATTTTTAATAACAACTTTATTGAGAAGTGTTTCACATGCCATAAAACTCACCTATTTAAACTGTGCAATGAGAGGTTTTAAAGTATATTCATAAAGTCATGCAATCACCACTGCTATCTAATTTTAGGATATTTTTATCCCTCAAAGAAGCCCCATACCAATTTGCAGTCACTTACTATTCCTACTGTCCCCAGATGCTAACCAACTACTAATCTGTCTGGATTAATCTGTTCTGGACATTGCATGAATCATACAATATGTGATCTTTTGTGCCTGGCCTCATTCCCTTATCACGTTTTCAAGGTTTTACCATATTATAGCATGTTTTGGTATTTCATTCTTTTTATGACTAAGGCATCTTCCTTTGCATAGATACAGTATATTTTTAATCCACTGTTTAAATGAGTATTTAGGTTGTTTCTACTTCATCATTATAGATAATACTTCTATGAATATTCATGCATGAGTTTGTGGACATAGTTTTGTTTTGTTTTGTTTTCTCTCTTGAGCATATGCCTAGGAGTGATATTGCTGTGATTTCATCAAATAGTTTAAGGAACTGAGCATAGTTTTTCCAAATTGTCATAACCCTTTACAATCTCACCAACAGTTTTGGAGGGTTCCAATTTCTCCTCCTCCCAACCAATGTTTGTTACTGTCTTTATCTGTCATTAATGCGAGAGTGAAGAGGTAGCTCATTGTACTTATGATTTGCATTTCCCTAAATAACAAATGATGTTCAGCATCTTTTTATGTGCTTATTGGGCATCTGCAGATCTTTGAATAAAGAGCTATACAAATGCTTCATTTTTTAAAATTTAGAATTTTATCTTCTCTTGCTTAGTTGTAAGAGTTCTTCCCAAATCAGAATGAAATTCCCTTATCAGATATGTAATTTGAAAATATTTTCTCCTAATCTATGTGCTCTTTTTACTTTGTGTGTGTGTATGTGTGTGTGTGTGTGAGTGTGTACTGGGGATTGAACCTGGGGACACATTACTACTGAGATACATCCCTAGCTCATTGTTTTTATTTTTTATTTTGAGGCAGGGTCTTGCTAACTTGCATAGGGCCTAGATAAATTTTTGAGATTGGCCTCAAATTTGTGATCCTTCTTTCTCAGCATCCCAAGTCTTTGGGATTACAGGTGTGTGCTCAGCTCTCTTTACTTTCTTGATGATATCTTTTGAAAGCCAAATGTTTTCAATTTTGATGTGGTTCAGTTTACCTTTTTTTTTTCCTCTTGTGAGGAAATTATTGTTTAATTCAAGGTCACAAACATTTACTCCAGCATATTCCCCTAAGAGATTTAAAGGTTTAGCCATTACATTGAGGTCTATAATACACACATATATATTATTTTCATATAGTATGAGGTAGGGAGTCTATCTTCAAAATTATGTGAACTCAATGATTAATATTTTGATTTGCCGAAGAACTCACAAACCATTTCCTGAAGTTGCTTTACTTTCTCACCTATAGTGTACTAGGATTCCAATTTCTGCACATCCAGCCAATCTTTCTCACTATCATCTTGTATTCATTGCAAATGGAGAAAATGGATAGTCAGTTTTCCTAGCAGTGTTTATTGAAAGAATATTCTTTTCCCATGAATTGTCTTGACATCCTTCTTAAAAATCAATTGAACAGGGGGCTGGGGCAGTTCCTTGGTGGTCAGAGTTGTCCGGCATGCCCAAGTTCATGGGTTCAAACCCCAGCACCCACATACACAACTAAGTGTCAGAGCAACAAAAGCCATGTGAAAAATTTAGTAAAAATGGATTCTCTCTCTCTTTCTCATTGTCCTTCTCTCTTTAAAAAAAATCAATTGAACATAAATGTAAGGGTTTCTTTTATTGACTCTCAAATCTATTACACTTATCTACATTTCTGTCTGTATACTAGTACCACATTATTTTATTACTGTAGCTTTGTAGTACATTTTGAAATCGGAACTGTGAGTTTTTCTAATTTTATTTATTTTCAATATTGTTTTGTCTATTCTGGGTCCTTCACATTTCAATATGAATGTTAGGGTCATCTTGTTTATTTCTGCAAATAAGGCAGCTGAAATATTGAATCTATAGATCAATTCGTGGACTACTGCCACTTGATAATATTAAATGATGTTCCAGTTCTTTAAGGCAGATGTCTTTCCATTTATTAGCTTACAAGTGAAGTTACTTGGGCCTGAATCTTTCTTTTTGGGAAATTCTTTGATTGCTAATGTAAGTGCTTTTTTTTTATTTGTTATAGTGCTATTCAGATTTTCTACTTTTTTTCCTTGAGTCATTTTTTATAATTTGTATATTTCTAGGATTTATTCATTTCATCTGTTATTTAATTTGTTAGCATCCTATTGCTTATAGTTTTCATTAGTAGTTTTTTTTTTAAGATTTCTGTGAGGTAAGTAGTATGATGTTCCTGATTGTTACGGTTTGGATAATAGTTGTCTCCCTGATATGGTTTGAATGTGAGGTGTCCCCTAAAAGCTCACATGTGACAATTTGGGAAGGCTGAGGTGACATGATTGGGTTATACATGGGGATTAACTGGCAACTGTAGGCTGGCAGGGTGTGGCTGGGGAGTTGGCTCACTGGGGGAATACCTTTGGTGCATATGTTCTGTATAGGGTGTAGAATTTCACTCATTCTGCTCTTCCTCCCATGTGATGCCCTGAGTGCCCAGCTCTCTGGAGCCATTCCTTCCTCTGTGATGTTCTGTCTCATCTGGAGTTCCAAGGAATGTACTCAGCTTTCCATAGATTAAGACCTCTGAATCCGTGAGCCCCTAAATAAACTTAACCTCCTAAAATTGCTTTTGTAAGATCCTTTAGTTGCATCAATGAAAAAGCTGATGAAAACACTTCCAAAAGCCTATGTGTGAAACAATACGAAGAAGGCTTAGAGGAGACATGATTGGGTTCCGAGAGCCTTAACCCAATTAGTGAATTAATTCTCTGATGAGGATGAACTGAGTGATAATGAAAGCAGGTAGGGTGTGGCTAGAGGTGGTCATTGGGGGTGCGCTTTGGGGTATATATTTTGTATCTGATGAGTGGAGTCCCTCTCTGCTTCCTGGTGCCATGCCTTAAGCCACTTCCCTCCACCATACTCTTCTGCCATAATTTCAGTCTCACCTCGAGCCTGAGGAATGAAGTTGGCCATCAGTGGTGTAAGACGTCCCAAACCATGAGACCCTAAATTAGCTTTTCTACCTCTAAAATTTTTCTTGTTGGACTGGGCAGCCAAATGCAGAAAATGAAATTAGATACATATCTCTCACCCTGCATAAAAATCAAATCAAGATGGATCAAAGACTTAGAAATTAAACCAGATTCCTTAAAATTGTTAGAATAAAAACAAACAAATGAAAAAGGAATTAACACTCCACCATATAGGTGCTGGCACAGACTTCCTTAATAAGACCCCTGTTGCTCCCCGCAGGGTTCTGGAGCGGGAAGCGGGCGGAACGACCCAGCCTGGGCCGTCCTCCGAGGGGCCTAGTTAGGAAGGGGAGGGGCAAGGAGTCGCTCCCGGCAGCACTCCAGAGCTAGGATCGGACAGAACGACCGGACCCTGGGCCGTCCTCCGAGGGGCTGAGTTAGGAAGGGTTGGGGAGCCGGGAACAAGAGGCCGAACGCCTGCGGCTGGAACATGGGACCTGCATCTTCTACCGCTGCTGATCTCTCTGACGTCTCTGCTGATCTCTCCGGTTCTATGCGTCTTCTCTGCTTTCTTCCTTCAGGACAGGGCTGCTTTCCTCCTGGCTGCCTTCTCTGGTTCTATGCTTTCTCTTTGGCTGCTTCCTTCTTTGGCTGCTTCCTCACATGACTAGTTGCTACTCTATTTATCCGTTAGAGCAACCAACAGGGGCACAGTGCAAACACATTTCTCCAATTGTAACAAATGAGTGGCCGAATAGCTTAGTCATGCAGTCAGGAAATTTGCTAATTACAAGCCAGCTGAATCTCTTAGAGTTGTTTACCACCAATTCTTTTACAAGCCAGCTGAGCCTCATGTTCCCAACAGACCCCCATAGTATAAGAATTAAAACCAAGAATCAATAGGCAGGATATCATTAAACTAAAAAGCTTCTGTACAACCAAGGAATTAGTTAAGAACATGAAGAGAGAACCTACAGAATGGGAGAAAATCATGGCCAGCTACTCCTCTGACAGGAGACTAATATCCATAAAATACAAAGAACTCAAAAAAGCTTAATAGAAAAAATAAAACCCAATCAATGAATGTGAAAAGAAATAAACAGAAATAAACTTCTCAATGGAAGAAATACAAAAGGCCAATAAATATATGAAAAAAATGTTCAGCATCTCTAGCAATCAGAGAAATGCAAATCAAAAGGACATAAAGAATTTCCCTCATGCCAGTCAGAATGGCAAAGATCGATAATATAAACAAAAGACATTGGAAGGGTTGCAGGGAAGAAAGGAACTTTTGTACATTGTTGGTGGGACTGCAGACTAGTGCAACCACTCTGGAAAGCAATATGGAGACAACTCAAAAAATTAGGGATGGAACAACCGTATGACTCAACTATCCCACTCCTGCATACTTTCTCAGAAGATATAAAGTCAGTATACTGCAGTGGCATAGCTACATCAATGTGTATAGCAGCACAATTCATAATAGCTAAATTATGGGATCAACCCATATGCCCATCAAATGGATTAAGAAACTGTGATATATGTATCTAAGATATATATCACATATCTGTAAGATATATATCTATGATATATATCACACATATATAAGATATGTATCTATGATATATATCACATATAGATAAGGTATATCACACACATACACACATACTCATACATATACACACAATAGAGTTCTACTCCACTATTGAAAAAGAATGAAATATGAAATCAAGGCCTTTGCTGCTAAGTGGATGGAAATGGAGAAAATTATACTAAGTGAAATTAGCCAAACTCAGAAACTTGAAGGTCAAATGTTTTCTCTCATATGTGAAAGCTAGAGTAAAACAAATGGAAAGGAAAGAGAAGGTCAATTTTATATAATAGATCTGTCAAACTCTAGTTAACTAACAAACTGGGGAAACTCACGTTATGTCAGGGGGAAGGAGGGAGATGGAAAGTAGGGGAAAAGGATGTGGAGAGAAAAGAGGGATTATAATTACTGTATGAACTTTGCACCCATGAGATACTGAATAATTCCTATGTAGGCATTTAACAATGGATGTGTGTGTGTGTGTGTGTGTGTGTGTGTGTGTAATTGGAGGGAAATCAGTGGAGAAAAGAGACCAGGGAGATGGAGAATTGGGGAGGCATACTGGGGAACGAAATGTACCAAACTATGCTATAATAACATGTGCATACATGAATGTGTAACAACAAATCTCTCCAATATGTAAAATTATAATGCACCAATAAAAGAAAAGAAAGCAAAACCCGCCACAACAAAAATTGTTCTTGTTGGGTCTTTTAGTCATAATACTGAAAAAGCTGACTACAACACTGGCTTATTTCTGATTTTTGGTAATTTAAATCTCACTCTTTTTTTCTTAGTCATTCTGGCTAAAATTTTATTAATTTTGTTGAGCATTTCAAAGCTACCAACTTTTGGCTTTGCATATTTTGACTATTATTTTTCTGTTCTTTAACTAATTTTGACTTTAATATCCATGATTTTCTTTGTTCTGTTTACTTCGAATTTAACTTTCTTTTTTATTTATTTTAGTTTGATTTATTTATTTTTCTTATCTTCTTTTTTAATGTTTGCCCGGGACCACTACCATGCAATAAAATTCATATTAATTCTTTAACATCAAAAGCAAAGCTTATATTCACTTTTCCTCAATTGCTTTAAAAATGTCTTTTACAATCATTTTTCCTATCATAATAAAAAGTCCATATACTTTCACTTTTTAGCTTGCAAAGATAGAAAAAAGTTATTTTGTCTTTTTAAATATGTTTATAGATATAAATTTATCTCTGACCACTATTGGCTGTGTTCCATATGTTTTGATATGCTGCGTTCTTGTTCTCATCATTTTCAAAGTAAATTCCCTTGGGATTTCTTTTGAGTTGTTGGTTACCTAAGAGTGTGCTGACTAATTAACTAATAGTAAATTTTCCATTTTCTTCTGTTCCCTTCCTTCTGATGCTTCATTTCATTGTAGTTGAAAAAAACTGTATTATTTCAATCCTTTTAACTCTACTGAGAGTTTTCAGATGGACTGACATAAGGTCTACAATGGAAAAATTCCATTCACACTTGAACAAAGGTGCATTTTGCTGTTATTGAGTAAAGTGTTTTGTAAAGGTCTGTTAAGTCCAGTTTGTTTACAGTGTTTTCAAACCTTCCATTTCCATGTTCTTCTGCTTGCTGTTCTGTTCATTAATGAAATTCTGATATTGAAGATTTTGTCCTTTTTAACTCCAGAATTGTCATTGGTATTCTACTTTGTGAAGTATTCTCCTATTTTCCTTTAGTCATTAAGGAATGGTTTCTTCTAGTGCTTTGAACATCAGAATAGCAGATTTAAAGTCTTTTTTAGTAAGTCTAATATTTGACTCCCCTTATGGAAGTTTCTGTTGATTTATTTTTAATGTATAACGGCCCTAGGTTCCTGTCTTTTTGTGTATTTTGCAATTTTCTGTTTAAAAACTGGATAAAAAATAATATAATTTGGTAACTTTGGTAACCAAACAACCCTTCTCCTACCTGGGGGTTTATTATTGCCACTGTTTTTGGTTTTATTTACACTATTGCTCTTTGCTCATGCGATTAATAACTTTTTTGGACTAATTTTTGTAAATGCTGTGATCTTTGTTATATGTAACCAGTGAAATTTCTTCTCAGTTAACTTAGTAATCAGCTAATGACTAGAGAAATTTCCTTAAAGGCCATAAACTATAAAGCCTGTCAATCTTTTCCAAAGAATTCTATTTGTATAGTAAGATATACCTTCAATGCCTTTAGCATGGTTAAAACTCTACCTCAGTCTTTATTTCCTGTTTAAACATAGCATGAACATCAGTCAAAGGTGAGAAATTAGGGCCTTTTCAGGTCATTCCTGGGCATATGCACAACCATTCATATAGGCATGACTTTCTAGATTTCCAAGAACATTTTTTTAATTCGTTCAGCATAGTCTCAAATATTGGAGGAAACTATTGTTACATATTCATGCATTTATGGATATTGAAAAAGTAAGTTAAGGCAAATCCTCAACCAGGGTCTCCCCCGCTTCTACCACTCCCTGCTCCCATGTCTCCCCTGTTTACCACATGTTATAGATAGAACTAAGCCTATACATGTGTATTAATTTTTTAATTTTCTGATCCTGTTTGCCCACCTCTGTGTAGTTGGGCTTCTCATGAGATTCGAGGATTGCCAGCTGCAATGATAACCCTTGTAATCCCTTCCTCCCTTCTGTGCCCCCTCCCTTCTCCTCCAAGCTTCATAGTTATGGTTCCCCCTGCTTATGTAAAAATTCACCTACGTTAAGTTTATTTTTGAGCTTAGCTAGCTTTCAATCTGTCTTAGATTTTACTCTAGCTTCCACATATGAGAGAAAACATTCAGCCCTTAAGTCTCTAAGTTTGGGATATTTCACTCAGCATAAGTTTTTCATCTCCATCCATTTGGCTGCAAGTGCCATGATATCATTCTCTCTAATAGCAGAGTAGAAAACTCCATTGTATATATGTACCACAGTTTTTAAATTCACTCATCCAGTGAGAGGCATCTGGCTTGATTCCATAGTTCAGCTATAGTAATTGAGCTGCTATAAACATTGATATAGCTGTGTCTCTGTAGTATGCCAATTCTAGCTCTTTTGGGAAAAGATGCAGGAGTGGGACAGCTGGGTCAGAAGGTGGTTCAAGTCCTAGTTTTATGAGGAATCTCTATACTTATTTTCACAGTGGCTGTACAAGCTTGCAGTCCCACCAACAGTTTGATAGTATTACTTTCTTCCCACAATACCTCCAGCATCTGTTATTGTTCATATTCTTCATTTTTGCCACTCTGACAGGAATGAGGTGGAATCTCAGTGAAGTTTTGATTTGCATTTTTCTCTGATTGCTAGTGATGTAGAACATTTTCTCTTGTAATTATGGGCTTTTTGGACTTCCTCTGTTGAGAAGTTTCTATCTAGTTCCCTAGCTCATTTATTGATTGGATTATTTGTGGTTTTGGTGTTCTGTTTTTTGAGTTCTTTGTGTATTCTGGGTATTACCCTCTATAGGAGGTGTAGCAAGCAAAGATTTTCTCCCATTCTGTAAGTTCTCTCTTGACAATCTTGACTACTTCTTTAGCTGTTCAGTTTAACGGCATCCCACTCATTTATTCTTGCTTTAATTCTTGCGCCATGGGAGTCTTATTAAGGAAGGCAGTGCCGACACCGATGTCATGGAGTGTTGATCCTATTTTTTCTTGTAGCAATTGTATAGTTGCTGATTTGATTCTTGTGCAGGGTGAGAGATGAGGATCTTATTATAGTCATCTGCATATGGCTGTACAGTTCACCCAGCACCATTTGTTGAACAGGCTGTCTTTCCTCCACACTGTATTTTTGCCCTCTTTGTCAAATATCTGTTCTATTGGTGTTCATATCTGTTTTGATACCAATACCATGCTGTTTCTGTTAATATAACCCTATAGTATAATTTCAGGTCAAGTATTGTGACACCTCCTGCTTCTTCTTTCTTGCTTAGTAATGGTCTGGCTATTCTGAGTCTCCTGTTATTCCAAATGAATTTGAGAATTGCTTTTTCTATATCCATAAAGAATGTTATTGGTTTATTGATGGGGATTACACTGAATCTATACAGGACTTTCAGCAGAATGGCCATTTTAATTATATTGATTCTGCCTAAACAAGAACATGGAATGATTTTCCATCTACTCAGGTCTTCTACAGTTTCTTTTTTTAAATGTTTGATAGTTTTCATTGTAGAGATCCTTTATATTCTTTGTTAGATTGATGCCCAAGTATTTTATTCTTTTCAAGGTTATTGTGAATGAGACAGATTTCTTAATTTCTTCTTCAGCGGAATTGTGGCTGGAGGATAGGAAAGCTATTGATTTATGGGTGTTGATCTTATAATCAGCCATTTTGCTAAATTCATTTATGAGCTCTAGAAGTCTTCTGATTGAGTTTTTTGGGTTTACTAGGTATAGGATCATGTTATCAGCAAACAGTGATAGCTTGACTTCCCATTTTCCTATTTGAATTCCTTTTATTTCCTCCTCTTGTATGCAAAGCTAATCTTAGCAAATATAATAAAGTTGATACAATCCCACGTATCCTGTCAGACCACAATGATATGATATTAGCAATTAATAGCAAGAAAAACAACAGAAAATATACAAATATTTGAAGATTGACTAATACCTCTTAAATGAAGAATGGATCAAAAATGAAATGAGAACAGAAATCAAGAAATTCTTGGAGCTTTTTCGCAATGGGTTTGCCGCCAGAACACAGGGTGTCATGAAAACCACCGCTAAATCAAAGCCAAAATGGGAAAGGAAAAGACTCATATCAACATCGTTGTCATCGGACACGTAGATTCTGGCAAGTCCACCACTACAGGCCACTTGATCTACAAATGTGGTGGGATCGACAAAAGGACCATTGAAAAATTTGAAAAGGAGGCTGCTGAGATGGGAAAGGGCTCCTTCAAGTATGCTTGGGTCTTGGATAAACTAAAAGCCGAGCGTGAGCGTGGTATCACCATTGACATCTCCCTGTGGAAATTTGAGACCAGCAAGTATTATGTGACTATCATTGATGCCCCAGGACACAGAGACTTTATCAAAAACATGATTACAGGCACATCTCAGGCTGACGGTGCTTTCCTGCTTGTTGCTGCTGGTGTTGGTGAATTTGAAGCTGAATCTCCAAAAATGGGCAGACCCGTGAGCACGCCCTTCTGGCTTACACACTGGGTGTGCAACAACTAATTGTTGGTGTTAACAAAATGGATTCCACTGAGCCACCCTACAGTCAGAAGAGATACGAGGAAATCGTAAAGGAAGTCAGCACCTACATTAAGAAAATTGGCTACAACCCTGACACAGTGGCTTTTGTGCCAATTTCTGGTTGGAATGGTGACAACATGCTGGAGCCAAGTGCTAATATGCCTTGGTTCAAAGGATGGAAAGTCACCCGCAAAGATGGCAGTGCCAGTGGAACCACACTGCTTGAGGCTTTAGACTGCATCCTGCCACCAACTCGTCCAACCGACAAGCCTTTGCGTCTGCCCCTCCAGGATGTCTACAAAATTGGTGGTATTGGTACTGTTCCTGTGGGCCGAGTGGAGACTGGTGTTCTCAAACCTGGCATGGTGGTCACCTTTGCTCCAGTCAATGTCACAACTGAAGTAAAGTCAGTGGAAATGCACCGTGAAGCTTTGAGTGAAGCTCTTCCTGGGGACAATGTGGGCTTCAATGTCAAGAACGTGTCTGTAAAAGATGTTCGTCGTGGCAATGTTGCTGGTGACAGCAAAAATGACCCACCAATGGAAGCAGCTGGTTTCACTGCTCAGGTGATTATCCTGAACCATCCAGGCCAAATTAGTGCTGGCTATGCCCCTGTACTGGAT
>PVKS010044359.1:0-14363 GCA_004027875.1 Aplodontia rufa
ACTTCCTCCTCCTCCTCCTCCTCCTCCTCCTCCTCCTCTAAGAGAGAGGGACAGTGAGAGAGAGAAATAGAAATAGAGAATCCATTTTGTATTTAGTTTTCCATGTGACTTTCGTTGCTCCAACACTTTGTTGTGTACATGGTGCTGGGGTTGGAACTGATGTCCTTGCACATGCCAGGCAAGTGCAATAACCACCAAGCCACTGCTCCAGCCTCGGTAAACTTCTTCTTGTTATGAGTTGTGAACAAAATCCAGTCTAAATGACAGCTCCAAACTCAGGCAGGCTCAAGGGACTGCAAAGAGCAAAGGGAAGGAAGATACAGTGAAGTGGGGAAAAGTGAGAGGAAATGGCTGAATTCTAACCAGGATAACAGGCAAACAGTGGGGTGCAGGAGATAAAATCAGCCCCAGTTTATAGAAGATAACTATTATTATCTTACCACATTTTTTGAAAAGCAGAACTTCTCAATCTTTAAATTTCCTCCTAATCTGGATTATGTTACCCGGGGCAGCTCCCACCCACCAGTGAGAGGGAGGAGTTCGGAGAAAGCTTCATTAGCCACGATGATAATTACACGTATTTTCAAAGAGTCTTTTATCCCCAAGGCTTGAAGTGCCCTATAAACATTAATTAATTTAAGCTCTGGGTAGCCCAGTACCATTACATCTTTTGTGAAGCAGAGTAAACAGAAGCATACAGAAGTAAGTGATTTTGCTGGGCTCATTCTGGCAGCCAGCAACTGAGTTGTTAACGAAAGCCAGTCTAAATGACAGCTCCAGTGCCAGGCTCAGTGTGGGGCAGAGAGGAGAGATACTGCAAAGCGGGGTAAAGCGAGGAAATGAATAAATTTTAACCTGAATAACACACAAACAACGCAACACTGCAGATAAAATCACCCTCAGTTAATAAAGGATAACTATTCTTTGGGGTCTCAATTTTTTTTAAGACAGGATTTCTCAAACTTTGATGCACATCCAAATTACCCAGGAAATCTTATTCAATTGCAGATCCTGAATCAGTGGGTCAGTGGTGAGGCCAGCATCTTCACAGTTCCCTTTGAAGCTCTCCCATAATGCAAATACTGCAGGTGGACATGGTATGTAATTGCTTGTTATTTTCTTGTTTTTTTTTTTTTGTTTGTTTTCTTTATCCAGCCCTATTTTATTTTACTTTTTTTCAGTATCCATATGTTACCTTTTCATTGCCCCAGTCTCTTTTTAAAAGGATGCATTATAATTATTGAGAAAAGCAGATCTTAAGGGCTACTTTCTATGACTTTGACCTTACTTGGAATTTGGAGGCAGAGTTGCAAACACATAGTGCTGCAAATACCAGGCTAGAGTCTGGCTCATTTGCCCTTTGATCCCAGCAAGGGGAGACTGCCAGTTCTTTAGCAGATCTGCTTTGGCTCCTCCTACAAAATACACAAAGGGAATTTCACTTTATGATTTTTGTTATTCAATATAAATATTTTTTTGTTTTTCTGAGGCTTTGTTTCAAAAAGAAGCTTTAAATTTTAAAAAAATAAGAAGGAACACTAGACATGGGCAATTTTGCACTGTTTCCACAAGGGAAGAATTATGCTTAAGAAAACCAACCATGGAATTGTATTTAAACAATTCTAAACCACAGAGGTGAGAAAGAAACATTTAACTGGTCATTCATATTTTTTTCCTAGTGAATATTTGGAAACATTTGGGTAATAAACCCATTTTCAAATTTTCATTATAAACAAATTAATTTAGTGATGTTTTTACTGAAGTATGCTGCTAGGTGACTTGGGGAAGTAGAGCTGTATAGGCTCTAGAAAACTTTGTGGTCAAGGTTATAATCACATTCAGCAAGATAACACCATGTAGGAGCAAGAAGCAGGGAGACTCAGTTTGTGGCATATTCATCTAGGAAGACCAGGGGAAAGCTCCTGAAGAGGGTTGTCTTTGAGATGGGACCTCACCGAGGACAGGCTGTAGTGGATCATCAGCTACTCCAGGCAAATGAGAACAGACAAGAAAAGGTATAAAAGAGAGAAGAGCTGCATGAGAGCATAAGAAACCCATTCCTGTTATTACTACAAGAAAAAAATAAGAAGGTGTTACTTTTCATTTGAAATTGTACTTACAGAAAGATGTGACTCTAAGTTTGTACAGACCCTAAAGCATGGACACATTGCTGTCCTTCATTCAAAATATGTTACTAAAGGCCAAGGTGTAACCTGTGCTGTGCTAGGTTTTAGGCAGATTTGGGGCATACTCTGATACAACAAGACAGACATTGGGTCTGAGCTCATGAAGTTTACACTCTACTTAAGGAACCAGACAAAAGAAAAAGGAAACAAATCATAGCTACACATTGGTAAATGATGAAAAGCAAAATAAATGAAAGAGATACTGACTTATGTTAAAGAGGAGGGATCTGTTTTATACAGGATGATCAAGGAAGACCTCTCGTACAAGGTGACATTTGTACTACTATCTGAAGGACAAAAAGCACCTAGATTTCTGAGAAAGAAGAAGCACAGGGATGATGCAGAGAGCAGAGCTACTTGTGCAAAAGCCCTGAGACAGAAAAGAATGGGCAGGTTCCAGGATTTGTCAGAAGAAAAATGACCCTAGAGTTTAGGAAGCCACAGGGAGAATGGCCCCAAATGAAGTGGCAAACCCTCAAACACCGGAAAGGTCCTTCCAGAGCCCAATGGACCATGAAAAGAATGTTATATTTTACTCCAAATACAGTGCACAATCATGGGTAAGCTTCAAATTGGGAGTGGTGTGATCTGATGTGCATGTTTAAGAGATCATTGCCACCATATTGAAAATCACATCAAGAAGATAATTCACCACAATCCATCGTGCTTCATTCCCAGTATGCAAGTCTGGTTCAAAATATGCAAATCAATAAATGTGATTCAGCACTTAAACAGAATTAAGGACAAAAACCATATGATCATCTCAATTGATGCAGAAAAAGCCTTTGATAAAATTCAGCCCCCATTTATGCTCAAAACTCTAGAGAAGATAAGGATCAAAGGAACTTATCTTAACTATGTAAAGGTCAAATATGACAAACCCTCAGCTAGTATATTACTAAATAGAGAAAAGGTGAAAGCATCTCCACTAAACTCAGGAATAAGACAAGTCTGTCTGCTCTCGCCACTTTTATTCAATATAGTTCTTAAGACCCTAGCTGAGGCAATTAGGCAAGAGAAGGAAATCAAAGGGATTAGAATAGGAAGAGAGAAAGTCTAACTATCCCTTTTTGCTGGTGACATTATCCTATATCTAGAAGATCCAAAAATCTTCATCAGAAAACTGCTTGAGCTTATAAACATATTTAGCAAAGTGGCAGGCTACAAGTTCAGTACCCATAAATCAATAGCTTTCCTATACACTAATAATAATAAGACAGAAGAAGAAATTAGGAAATCAGTCCCATTTACAATGTCCTCAAAAAGAATAAAATACTTGGGAATTAATTTAACAAGGGAAGTAAAAGACCTCTACAACAAAAATTGTCAAGAAGAAAGTAATCAAAGAAGATCTGAGAAGATGGAAAGATGTTCCATGCTCTTGTTTATGCAGAATTAATATAATTAAAATTACCTTTCTGCCAAAAGCACCATATAGATTCAATACAATCCCCATCAAGATACCAATGTCATTCTTTACAGCTATAGACATAGCAATTCTAAAATTCATTTGGAACAACAAGAAACCCAGAATAGCCAAAACATTACTAATCAAGAAAGATGAAACAGGTGGATTCGTAATATCAGATATAAAACATACTATAGAGCTGTAGTAATAAAAACAGCATAGTACTGGTATCAAAATAGGAATGAAAACTAATGGAATAAAATAGAAGACGCTGAGACAAACCCACAAATCTTTAAACATCTGATCTTTGACAAAGGTGGTCAAAATTTAACATGGAGGAGAGACAGCCTATTCAACAATTGGTGCTGGACAAGCTGCACAGCCACTTGCAGTAAGTAGAAGTTAGATCCATATCTCTCACCTTGCACTAAAATCAAATCAAAATGGATCAAGGAACAAGAAAGTAAACCAGCTACCACACTACTGCTGGAAGAAAAGTTAGAACCAATACTTCAGCATTTGGGAGTAGGCAAAGATTTTCTTAATTAGACTCCCAAAGTGAAAGAATTAAAGTCAAAACTCAATGAGTGGAATGCCATTGAACTAAAAAGTTTTTGCACAGCCAAGGTATTGGTCAAAATTTTCCAGAGACAACCTACAGAATAGGAGATAATCATGGCCTGTGATTCCTTCAACAGGGGACTAATATCCAAATTTACAAACTACTCAAAAAACTTAATATTAAAAACATGAACAATTCAATAAATAAATGGGCCAAGGAGCTAAACAAAAATTTCTCAGCAGAGGAAATTGGGCAAGCCAATTAATACATGTGAAAATGTTCTAAATCACTAGTAATCAGAGAAGTGCAAATCAAAACTACATTAAAATATCACCTCACTCCAATCAGATTGGCAAAGATGAAGAATAACAATAACAGGTGCTGGAGGGGTTGCAGGGAGATAGGAACACTAGCACACTGTTGGTTGAACTGCAGACTGGTACAGCCACTTTGGAAAGCAATGTGGAGAATCCTTAAAAAATTAGAGATGGATCCACCAGACAATCCAGCTATCCCTCTTCTGGGTATTTTCCCAGAGAAGTTAGAATCACCACATTACAGTGACACAGCAAAAATCTATGTTCATAGCAGCTCAATTTACAATAGCTAAATTATGGACTCAACCCAGATGTCATATATATATATATACATACATACATATATATGTGTGTGTACATACATGTGTATGTGTATATATGTGTGTGTGTGTGCACACACAATGGAATTCTACTTAGCAATTAGAAACCATGATATTGTGGCCTTTAAAGATAAATGGATGGCTATGGAAGAAATCATGCTGAGCAAAGTTAACCAAATGCAGAGAGTCAAGGATTAAATGTTTTCACCCATTTGTGGAGGCTGGAGCTAAACCCAGCCTCGGGTGAAAAGTAGTCAAACTCATGTATTAGAAGCAACAAAGGCATAGCAACACATAATCTAGACAACCATTGATATGTTGGGAGGTGGGGACAGGTGGGAGAGGGGAGAGAGAGGGAAGACAGGGAAGGATCTAGGGAGACCGTCAACATAATACTTATGCAATCATGTAATTCTGGAAAATTCACAATCTAAGCATTTATTTCACCTGTAAGGGTGAAATACAGAAGAATCAAGAGACTGGGGTATGGGCAATGTGGGAGTAATTCTGATTTAAGAACAAATGCATATCATATTATAACTTTTATGGATTTATGATTGTACAATAACAATTCCAATAAAAATTTAAAACAAGAGATCATTGCCTTTTCATAAATTATATGTTTATTGATTTTCCTCTGTTCGTAGGCTTTGGGAGTTGCTTGCTTGTTCCTCTGTTTGAAGTTTGTCTTTGAGTATTCTCTGTAAAGCTGGTTTTATGTTCATGCATGTTGATAGTTTGTCCTTATAATGGAATGTTTTTATTTCCCCACCAAATTTGAAACTGAACTTTGCTGAGTATAGTATTTTTGGCTGACAATTATTTTCTTTCAAAATTTGAAAAATATCATTCCATGTTCTCCTCACCTTTATGGTCTGATTTGAGAAATCCACAGTGATGAGAAATTGTTCTACATCACTAGCAATCAGAGAACTGCAAATCAAAACTGTACTGAGATTCCACCTCACTCCAGTCAGCATGGCAAAAATGAAGAATGTGAATAATAACAGATGCTGGAGGGGTTGTGGGGAGGGAAAAAGGAACACTAACACACTGTTGGTGGGACTGCAAACTGATACAGCCAGTTTGGAAAGTAGTGTGGAGACTCCTCAAACAATGAGGGACAGAATCACCATTCCACCCAGCTATCCTGCTCCTGGGTATCTTCCCAAAAGAGCTAGAATCAGCTTATTACAGAGATGCAGCTACATCAATGTTTATAGCAGCTCAATTTACAAGAGCAAAATTATGGAAACAACCTACATGCCCTTTGTTGGAGATACACACTCACACGATGGAGTTCTACTCAGCTATTAAAAAGAACAATATTATGGCTTTTGCAGGTAAAAGGATGGAAATGAAAAAAAAAATTATGCTGAGTGAAATAAGCCAAACCCATAGACTTAAAGGTCTAATTTTTCTGTCATATGTGGAAGCCAGAGTAAAACCTAAGACAGGATGAAAGTTAATCAAGTTTATTTAATAGACCCACCAAATCTGAAGTAACACATAAACTGTGGGGTCTATAGCTATGAAGCGGGGAATAGAAAGGGAAGGAGGAGAAGAAAGGAAAAAGGGGGGTGTTCAATACTGTACAGTCAATTCCCGTGAGAACCCCAAAAACACCCAGCCAGGTGTATAAATCTATTAATTACAATGTTTAAATTTCATGTGTATGCTCATTTATATCTGTAACTTGGGGGAAATACAGAGCAGTCATGAAATCGGGGCGTAAGGGAAAGGGGCAGTTCCTGGACAAGGATCTGGCTTAAGCAACTCTGTCAATATGTATGCATGAATGAGTGTGAACCAACAAATCCTTTCATTGTGTAAGACGATGCTGAACCAATTTTAAAAAAATGGCAAAAAAGAAGAGAGATCATTGCCACTACTACAAGGACACAAGAATTGGAGAAGGATAAGAGAGGATTTGAAAAGGGCCGGTGTTGAAGGAGCCCTGGTGAGAGATGGCAGAAGCCTGGCCTACAGACTGATACAGGGGTTGAGAAGTAGCTGAATTTCGTTTGTGGTTCAAGGTGGAGAATCAGCAGAACTAACTGATGGATACGCTTTGGAGAATGAGAGCAGGGATAAATTCAAGTAACTGAGTGGATGGAGCCATTTCAGATTTTACATGCCATTGCTATCTATATTAGCACAGATCTTTAAAGGGTGTCGAACAATTTAAAAAGAAAAGAAAAAGGGGGCTGGAGCAGTGGCTCGGTGGTTATGGCACTTGCCCGGCATGCTCAAGTACACGGGTTCAAACCCCAGCACCCACACACACAACTAAGTGTCAGAGCATCGAAAGCCATGTGAAAAACTAAATAAAAATTGATTCTCTCTGTTTCTCTCTCTCACTGTCCTTCTCTCTAAAAAAAAGAAAGAAAGAAAGAAAAATAACATTTAATTATCAAGAATTATTATTAAGAATTCCTAAAAAGCTACCTATGCTACTAAAAGTCAAATATTTAAATGTTTATAGGCAAAAAAGGCAAAGAGAAGAGGAAGTATATTCAGATTTTCACAGACTGTTCCAAAATATCACAAATATGGATCTAAGTTTTCCTTGATATAATGACAGGTGAAAACTTAAATATGAAGAAAAATTAGGATGAAGCAATATAAAATTGTGGATTTTTAGATGGTAAACTTTTGGAAGACATCTGTCCTTTTCTACTTACTCTTCCACCTCTAGGTGTAGCTTAGTCATTGATAAATTCTTAACAACCAGCAGGGGAAAGGGGCTGATCAGGTTGGGGATCCCTAGTTTATAACATTTGCACATTCCCTCCATAGCTGATTTTAAGCTATTGATGTGACATCAATAGCTTACCACAGAATTGAAAAGAGATTTTCAGAATCACACTATTTGTATGATATCTCCCTGTTATAGATACAAAGACATGAATAAATTCAAGAGCATAGGTAATCGTAAAAAGCAATGAGGAGGGGCTGGAGTGGTGGCTCAGCGGTTACGGCACTTGCCTGGCATGCCCGAGTACATGGGTTCAAACCCCAGCACATGGATTCAAACCCCAGCACCTGTGTACACAAGTAAGTGCCAGAGCAATGAAAGCCATGTGAAAAACTCAATAAAAATTATGATTCTGTCTCTCTCTCTTTCTCATTGTCCTTCTCCCTTAAAAATAAAAAAGCAAGGAGGAAGTAAGTTTTGAGTATACCCTTGCTCTCAAAGTTATTTGTTTATTTTTACATTTTGTTTTATCATTCAAATTCTAGAAAAGATCTGTCTTATCAGAATATTCATTAATAAGCAGTTATCAAGCAATAACTATATGCACAATAACTGGGGACTGAAGAAAATAAGAAAGTGTTTTGAATGATATGGGATGCCAGTCATTATTTCATGTCCTTTATTAATTAAATTAACACATGCAACAACCTTACAAGTAACTACCACTGTCAACTATGAGAAAAATCGGAGGACAGAGATGGTTAGGAGGTTATAATGCCCCAATTTGACACTTCTCTCTACAGTTAAGATACATAAAGTAAAATTTCTACTTTCAGCAATCTCATAAAGACTTAGTGCATATATATTTACTTCGTATGCAAACATCCTTCTTAAGGATCACTAATCAAACTTTCAGATCTTGTTCAGATACCGGAAAGTTTTACATTTTCAGCTGCCTCGGAGCATTTGAAATTATAATCTATTTTAATAAATGTGTTTTATTGATAAAATAATTAAATTATAATATGAAAAGGCCATCATTTGATTCCATCAACATGGAAAATAGCTGAATTTTTAATTAGCAGTGATTTAGTATACATTTTTTATAGCCACTGCCTCTTTCTCTTCATGCCACAACTTGCAAAGAATTGTTATAAAAATGGTTTATATGCCTATAAAAACCACAAGCTATGCTAAATGGAAAACAAAGAAGGTAATTTGTACTGTCCAACCATCATTTTAAACTTCAGAGGAAGGATGGGGGTTGGGTAATTTAGACTAAGAAATGCAAGAAGTGTAAGGATAAGTTCAACTTTTTAAAAGATTTGGGCTCAACTCCTTAAATCCAATTTGAAACTACAATAAATGTGTGTCTCTGAGGGAGGAAAAGTGTTCACGTGCTTGTCACATTGACTCACACTAAAAACAACTTTGCAAGACTTTTCAGAAAACTCATGAATATAATAACACAAATAATATTCCTCAATCATCTGTATGTTTAAAGACATACTTAATCAGTCTTTTGAGCACTGGTTTTGGATTTCTATAGTTTTATTTTAATTTTGAGATGTCTTAGTTCCAAGTCTGAAACAACCTAATTGCTTTCACAACAGAGTTCCCCACCTTTGAAGATAGGTGACAGAGACTCCTCAGAGAGCCTAACTGTTCTGCCTGTCTGGACTACTTTTATTCAATTATTTCACAACTAGACCTTATAATTTTTCTCTGCCATTTATAAGATCCCTTGTTGGAGTTTTCAAGGGCCCATTTAGTACACTTTTGTAATAGTATTCTTCCCCTGGGTTCAGAAATATTGCTGGGACCTCCTTTAATAATTTTAACAGGGTGTTGTGCAAGATATTTATTTTGTGTGGTTGAAGTGTGGGAAAAATAACTCTTTAATCGTGGTCTCATATTTTTCTTCCCAGTTGAATGTAATCCTCTTTGGATTTGGTAATAAGTAGCAGTCAGTTTAAGGGTCTTAAGACAGCATAGGCCTAAGATATCCATTTGGAAGGGAATGAGGGAATCTTCACCAACTCAAGGCCACCTACCAGCTCTTTCTTACTTTAAAGAGGGTCAGAACAGACAGACCATGGTACAAATGGCAGGCAGAGGGTAAGAGCTATCTATCACAGTGCCCAGAACACACGACCCCACCAGCACCAGCCTACACTCCAAGAAGCAACCTAGGAGTACGTAGGATGCACATAATCTTGTTTGATAAACCAGCAACACTCTTTTTTTTTAAATCAATTTTTTTATTCAGAAATTTATTTGTTGAACAACCAAACAAGCTTTTAAATAAATAATATAATATATACATAAATTCTGAAAATTAGATTTACCCTCAAGAGCCCCCCAGTAACCCACCCTTATCCCTCCCCCCTCCTTCCTAATACATCTCTACAAATGCCTTAGATTTTATGACATTACACCTTATCTGGATTTAACACATGATAATAGACCTCCTTTCTCAATGGCCAGGGTCTAGCTCCAGCCTTCACAGGTGAGTGAAGTCATTCGACCCTTGGTTCTCTGGGTTCTGCTTATTTCACTCAGCATGATTTCTTCCATAGCCATCCATTTACCCTCAAAGGCTGCAATATCATTGTTTCTAATTGCTGAGTAAAACTCCATGGTATGTATGTACCACAGTTTTTGGATCCATTCATCCACTAGCAACATTCTTGAAAACATTGATTGTATCATAATTGTACATTGTACATATTGATTGTATCATAATTGAATTGTTCCAGGAAAATTTACAAGAAAAATAGTCCTGTTGTGAATCCTTTTTGCAAACTGCAAGTTCTTGAAGCATTATCTTCAATTGTATTGATGTTTGAATTTGGATTTTTTTATATAGTAACTGAAGTCCTAAGAAGAATGTAAGAGCTCTAATCACAACTCCCAAAAAGATTTATTGTCCTTTGACTAATCTAAACATTACTAACATTATCTGGCAGATTCTGCCCTTCATTTAGCTTGTAAGACTACTGTAACAGAAGAAGAGATCACAGACTTGTAGAAATTTTAATTCAAAATAGCATTTTTTTAGAATGTATGAAGTTATTCTGCGGTAAGAAACTTAAAAGATAAGTTTGAGGTTAAAGACACCTCAGAGCAATTTAATTCTTATTTCCGTTTATGAAAGCAAAGCTTGCATATAATAATGTGCACAAGTCTTAAGTGTATAGCTCAACTGATTTTTACACATAAATGTACCTGCACTCATATCACGATAGAATACTTTGAGTATTCTGAAGTTTTCCTTTTGCTCCATCCCAGTCTATTCTCACTGGAAAGGCCTCATTCTGGCTTTAGAGTATTGTGTTTTTTTCTGAAACTTCATATAAATGAATGGTATAAAATCTTTTTTTACATTATTCTTTTATACAACAAGTATTCTCATTTCTCATTAAATATTGTATCTGTCAGAATCCTCCATATGGGCATGGAGCAGCCGGCCGTGAGTTCTTTTCCATCGATGATTCGTATTCCATTGTATGGATACATTAAATGTGTTTATCTATTCTAAAATTGACATACACTTGAATTGTTTCCAGCTGTGGACTATTAGGAATAAAGCTTCTCTGAATATTCTTGCACATGTCTTTTTGTTGATGTAAGCACTCATTTTGTTGGGTACAAACCTCTTAATGGTATTTTAATGAAGGAAATTTTGTACAACATGAGTGTTCAAACATAGAGATTAGGCTAAATAAATTATGATATATTCATGCAAAAGAATATAAAGCAATCATTAAAAATCTTCTTTTAGAAGATTTGGATGATCATATGCAACTTGCTTTCAGTTATGTCTCCAAACTATGTAAAAATTTCAAAATATGTGTGGAGTCTATGCATATTTGTGTGCATATAAATGTATGTGTTTGGTATGTGCAAGCATGCATATGTGCATGTATATATATAAATTAAAAAGAACTACATCAGAAGGCTAAAAATGATCATCTTGAGGTGAAAAAAATCTGCCTAATTTCAGTTTTTTCATAATTTCTATATTTTCTTAGTGCAAATACATTACTTTTATAATAAAAAATTACTTAATAAAAATTAAAAGTTACTCTTTTCTAAAGTAATTCTATGCTGCAAACCACATTTTTGCAATGTTTCCTTTGATTTACTACACTTCTTATTTTTCTATTAATGAACAATATATAACATCTGACCCTCTCACCATAGAGCTAATGAATCAGGATTGACAACGTCAGGCCACAAATCTCCAACAGTGCCTAGCCTGTTTAATAATTATATTTTCTCATTAATGTTATTATCCAGTTGTACAGTATCCAGGAAAACTAAACATTTGAAAACAAGGAGAGAAAAAGGAGTAAGGAGAAAGTCAACATCTGCAAGTTTGAGACGACACAAGTATTGAGTGGACTGTAATATTATAGTCATAAATTAAGTGCCTGGAAGATATTAAGCAGCATGATATGACTGTGGGCCATGTTGCAGAACATATAGACAGACAAACGTATAGGTTTGTCATATTTTGAAACATAATTTCTCCTATTTACTATTCAGTTTATGTAAGTAACTTTTTATTTTAAATGCTGTCTTCTGAGAATGTCACTGTTGCTTTATTCTGGAAGAACTTCATAACCTCAATTAAGTCCATTTACTCATATTTTGCACAAATGGATCATCTAAAAGTTTCAACCAAAGTAAGAAAAAGCTTAGGAAAATATCTTCTAAGGACAAGAACACTCCATGGTACCAAACATTTCCTTTTAGAATTTCTCTAATTCAGGGGCCAGCAAAGTATAACCCACAGCAAAGTATGATCCATAGGTCAAATGCCTACTATTTCTTTTTGTATCATCTATGAGCTAAGAATAGCTTTTACATTTTTCAATGGTCACCTTTTAAATGGTTATGTAAGTAGATGTGGAATCTCCTTTATTTTCCTTCTTGTCCTGCAAAGCTGAAAATGTTTGTTATCCAGCGCTTTATAGGACACATTTGTTGATTCCTGCCCAAGTTCATCTATGATTTTGTTCATATACTGGTAGAAATGAATGGTGTTGTCACAGAAATGATTTTGTGTGGAAACACCATGCAGCCAATAAACCCATTTCCTTTTCCTCCTAAGCATACAGGGATTATGTATTTCCCAGCTGTTTTTCAGTAGGATGGGGCCATGCCACTGAGATCTGGCAATGGCAGGTGATCTGGCCCTTAAAACATCCTGAGCAACTCCCCAGATATTCTTTCCTCCCTTGACTGCTGGATGAATGTTCTCAAAAATGTATAGCTACCAAATAAAATGATCCTGGGTTCCATAAAGAAAGACTTCCCTTTGAATACCAAAGCATTGAAAATATTCTGGTATAAGCAAGAGATGAAATTTTATTGGGTTAAGTCACTGAGCAGTGGCGGGGGGAGGGTTGTTTGTTGCAGTTAATATCATTTTCCTTGACTAAAACAAAAGTGTAAAATGTTTTTCATAATTGTCATACCTGATGTCATTATCACATACTATTTATTCATGGACACACACACAAAATCTTTGTGAACAACTAAAACATCCCTTTAAAGGGTTTCTGTGGCCATGACAAATACTATATTCCAAAGTCCTATGTTTTGTTTGTCACTCATTATGGATCAAAGCCAACAGTTGCTTACAAAGTACAATTTGAGAACCAAGTTAGACAACAGGTAAATAATGGAAAATTTTGACCTTTATAAAATAACAATCACCCCAAATTTCGGCTCCAAAAATGTATAAACAGCTCTTTCAAGCTTATTCCTCCATAAGGCCATTTCTCATCTAGCTTTCATCATCCTGTTTAGAGTTTACAAGTGAGAATCTTCAGACTTCATTTCAGACACATCTGGCTCACAAATGAGGCACAAGCCCCTCAGTCATTGTGAAACCCTTGCCACCAGCACTGATGATGCGATCTTGTGTTTATTAGTAAAGATGTTAGAACTAGGCAGTTGCAAAGCTATTTCAGATGGAGACATCTCAGATGTGGCATCTTAGAGGTGTCAGTTTGATCTTTCTCTGCTGAGGAACTGCTGGGTTAAATCTGCTTCTAAATGCAAATTAACCAGCTCAAGCTTCATCTCAGATATAACCTCACCTGGAGCTGTTGAAACGATTCTTTCAACTATTCCTTAGAAAAGAGTTGAAATCTTCAACCTGTTTAGATTTTTCTTCACTTGACTGAGCTCCTTTTAACTTCCCTAAGGTATATTTAGATACTTTGTTTTTTAAAAAATACATCATAAAATTAAAATATTTATTATTTTTAAATCACTGATGACAATTTTGGTAGAGACAAATTTAATTCTCTTTCATCTTACATCATGTCTATTTTACTCCTAAAACAAAGAAAACAAATAAACAACAACAAAAGAGTCAGAGACTGAACTGTTAGTCTTTCCAGGGGATTTAGAAACAGCACATTACAGTGACACAGCAGCATCGATGTTCATAGCAGCACAATTTACTATTGCTAGGCTATGGAAACAACCCCGGTGTCCCTCACTGGAAGAATGGATCCAAAAACTGTGGTACATTTATACCATGGAATATTACACAGCAGTTAGAAACAATGATATTGCAGCCTTCGAAGGTAAATGGATGGCTATGGAAGAGATCATGATGAGTAAAATCAGCTTAACCCAGAGATCTAAGGGGCGATTGTCTCCACTCATCTGTGGAGGTGGGGACTAGACCCTGGACAATGAGAAAGTTGGTCTAGTAGCATGAGTTAAATCCAGATAAGATGTAATGCTTTACAATCTAATACTTTTTTTAGAGTTATAATGGGAAGGGGAAGGGAGGGATAAGGGAGGGTAATTGGGGGGGCACTCCTGGGGATAATTGCAATATCCAG
>PVKS010044360.1:0-14362 GCA_004027875.1 Aplodontia rufa
TTATAAAATAACCCTCTGCCTGCTCCTTGATGAATGTTTGGGCAGTTCTGACACTCACATTCATTTTCATGTGACTTATCTCATTCAACATTTCTGCGATCTGTCAGTGACTAATCAAACACAGGATATGTTAGTAAGTAAATGGAAAAAACTCACTGTGTTCAAGGAACTTGCATTTTGATGAGGAAAACTAACAGAAGAACTCAATAAGCTATAGTAGAAAGAAATGGTACGTACTAAGAAAGAAAAAGCATCCAAAGGGAGTCAAAGTTTAGGAAGGACAGCCAGGAAGATCTGACTCGGGTGGCTTAAGACCTGAAGGAAGGAGGAGTTTGGAACCTACCACAGATAGGAATTGATACGGTTACCTTTCATCACCCAGTGAACCAGCAACCCCAGCAGCCTGTGGTTCAATGCTTGGAACAGCATGAATTTGTCTGCCCCAATGGGGATTAAACCCACAACCCTGGTCTTACCTGTACTCTGAGTTGATGAAGCTCACCTGTCAATAACGACCAAATGGAGCTTGCCTGGCATGTGCAAGTACACAGGTTCAAACCCCAGCACCCACATATACAACTAAGTGTATACAAAAGCCATGTGAAAAACTCAATAAAAATTGATTCTCTCTGTCTCTCTATTTCTCTCTCGCTGTCCTTCTCTCTCTAAAAAAAAAAAAAATAGACCAAGTGACAGGCATCAACGTGGCCTCATCAGGATGTTAAGGCTGTCTGTGCCTGGGGTAGGACCAATGAGCTCCTATTTGATCAGTGTTATATATTTAATCATTCACCACTGTCCCCAATGTATCCAGTTCTCCCCAGAATGATAGAGAGAAAAGTGTCATGGTTCTAATAAACACGAGTCCAGGTCTTTCTCATTTCCTTTTCCACACATCTTCCCCCGTAATCCTCACAACTACTCTCTGAAGTTGCTACTATCTTTTTTTTTTTATTGATCAGTACACAGAGGTTCAGATTGAGGAAGTTTCCCAAGTTAAAGTGGCAAGAAAATGGTCAAACTAGTTTCACATACAGACCCAGCTGGGCCTAGAGCCTATTGTTCCTAAATGCTATGATTTATTCAATAAAGTTGACTGCATTGGACCTAGAGGAAACCTTAGGATTCATCTAGTCCACACTGAGCCCCAGAAATATGGAACTATTTTTCCATTGACTCAAAGTCAAGATCAGTGTGGACTAAACTCACATGTACTCATGCCTAGCCTGGCCATCCTCCAACTACACCAGGCAAAGTTTAAAAGAGCTATGGTATAAAGCTCTAGGAAGAATAAACAGCCTGTCCCCTCATCACTTGGTTGGAAAGATCACGGCACTCTTATTTCTCAGAATCCAATGAGATGTTATTTCCTTTGGAAAGTCATCCTTGATACTTTCACATACTGTTACTATCTTTCTTCCAACTATTATTGCTTTGTTGTGCTATCTAAATCACATAATAACATACAAAATCACACAGCTAGGTCCCTGTTAAGATTGAGCCTTGTAAAGGAAATCACTATGTCATTCATCTCAACATCCCAAATGTCTAAAACTAGGAAGATAGCTAACAAATACTTCTGGAGATATTTCATTCCCATTTCCATAAGCGAAACAGCTTGCTACAGAAGAATACATAGCATGTTAAAGAAAACATATCCAGGCAGGCATGGTGGCACACACCTGTAATCCCAGCAACTTGGAGGCTGAGGCTGGAGGATCACAAGTTCAAAGCCAGCCTCAGAAATTTAGGAAGGATCTAAACCACTTAGCAAGACCCTGACTCAAAAATAAATAAATTAATTAATTAATTAATAAACAAACAGAAAAGCCTGGAGGTGTGACTCAGTGGTTAAGAACTCCTGAGTTCAGTCCTTGGTACCAAAAGAAAACATGTCTCTTGCTTTCATTCGATTACTTATTAAGTTCATAACTCAATGTTTAATAGATTTACAACAACCTGTTTTCAGCAAAACTCAAGTTGTTCTTGAAATTAAGTTTTGGAGGAGTTCATGATTCTACTTTTCTTAGGGGGAGCCACCCTCTCTGTGGCACTATGGAGTACTCCTATTAGTACACAGACCCCTAGAGTTGTGCTGCTGGGTTAAAGCTCAGTCTATCAGGAAGCACAGGTTCTCCTTCTTCAGACTGCTATGTCTGCCCACGAAAGTTTCTCTTCTTCCCCGTGGCAAAATGAGGCATTTGAAAGAGAAATTTTTTTCAGGTTCCAAATCTTCTTTTTGATTTCTCAATGAATTGGTGTAACTCTCTCTTTTTGTTTTTGCTTTTTTGTTTGTCTGTTTGTTTTGTTTTGTTTTAATTTATGTAGAAAGACATGAATAAAAGCTGTTCACTCTACCCCCTGGCAAGAGTGCAAATCAATTGAACAATGCTTGTAACAGTGCTTAGTCAGCTTCTCCATACTGGTTGGTCCTAGTTATTACCATTCATCCAGATTCTCTTCCCATGCACAACATCTATCCTAGCATCATCACCAGTCTTGGTTTTGGTACTTCAAAGGATAACAAAAATAGAGAGGCTAGAGCAGTGTCTCAGCAGTACAGTGTTTGACTGGCTTGAGCAAGAACTCGGTTCAAACCCCAGCATCACACACACAACTAAGGGAAGGAAAAACAAAAAACAGATGAAAAAATAACTGAAATTGACTCTCTTTTTAAAAATAAGTAAGGAAACAAAGCAGATAGAAATGAAACCTCGTTTTATATCAAACTCTAGAAGAAGTTGCCATATTCATCACCTTTTCACAGAATTCTGCCCAAATTGGTGATACGGAGGGTAAGTATTCTCCGTGGGCAGACATGGAGCTCCGGTTGTCTTCAGGGAAATTCAGTCATGGGGCCCGAAGCTCTCCCCTGGGTCCCTGTTTGAGTTGTGTCACCTTGGTGAGTGCTCTCGGAGTTTTCTGTTTCCTCTGAGGGTGTTTGCGGAAAGAAGAGAATGGATGGGAAAAGACCTTGAGCAGAGCACTGTAGTCTCCCTATGAATAGGGACATGATCAACACAGGGGACCTTCCACAGGCTCCTCACTAAGATGAGCAAGGCCAAGCAAGCAACTCGCATGACCAGTCCATGCAGAAAGTTCTTCTGCCCAGGTCAGTGAAGTGCTGTTTCTACAGACAACAGCAAAAGCACAGAAGGGCCCCGTGGCCTCAAAGACTTCCACGATTTTATATTAAATGAGGTCTATTTTTTTGCACGCTCTGGCTACCGATATGGAAACAGCAACAACCATGATGTTTATTGTACATTTATTACAGGCACCAAAAGCACAAAGCTTTTAAAAAATTATTCAATTTTCTAAATTGCACCCTGCATTTACAAAATCCCTCCAGGACAAGAGGATTGAATTTCAGACTTCCCATTAGAATACATACAGCCCAAAACAAATAAATCAAGATGCCACGGAAGAATTTCATGCACCACTGTGACTCGAAAAGATAGATGGTCAACTCTCTTCCTGAATGCTAACAGAATGGGGATTGCATTAACAATTCTCCATCTTCAATTCCCCAACCGTGGGCTTGGGAACATATTGATAAAATTCATTTCCATTATGACATAGAATGACATATTATATACCTTATGACATATTATATACCTTACCCTTATTTGGGTGGACTTGGAGCCAACAGAAAATTAACTCTTTTCTTTAAAGAGAGAGAGAGGGAGAGAAAGAGAAAATCAATTTTATTTATTTCTTTTTCATCTGACCTTTATTTCTCTGACACTTGGTTGTGTTTATGGTGCTGGGATTCGAACCTGGGTCCTCATGCATGCCAGGCAAGTGCTCCAACCACTAGCCCCAGAAAATTAACTCCTTGGGTATCCATGTCACAATTTTTCCTTCTTCTTTTCATCCCTTGCATAAGAGCTGTGAGTCTTCAGTCAAGTCTCTAAACAAGTATTTTTAATTTGTTTTTATGAAGAAAAAAATATTTAAAAATAGGATCCATCATACATAAGAAGTTAATGTAAGATTCAGAATTAGTGATAGGATCTTAGAGACTATCAAAAGACATTTATTTTATGAAAATAAAAATAACATTCAAGAATAGTACAATTCAGTGAAAGTGTGTATGTCTACAAACTATAATAACTGAAAATTTTCATTTGCTGAAATGTCTTACTAGAGGCAGCAATATTCTTGTGGACATCAATATTTGCAAGTGTTTGAAATGCCATGGGGAATCACTGTGGTCAGCAAGATAAAAAGAAACTTACACAGAGAAACAGAATGAGAAAGCTTCCAGAGGACTACAGCTTGCTTGCACATTTGAAGTCACTTGATGGAATAGAGCAAGAACAGGGTTGATGTCCAGATAAGGTCACTGTCTTGATAAAGACTGAGTGATGCACACATTCCGCCTAGAATGATAATGATATTATAATTAACACATACATAGACAGACAGATGTCAGAGAAGTACAGAGATACTGATATCTGAATGAAGCAAAAAAACAAAATAAAACAAAAAACAAAAAACACTCTATTAAGAAGTACCATGCAGGGACTGGAGTGGTGGCTCAGCAGTTGTGGTGCTTTCCTGGCATGCGCAAGTACGTGGGTTCAAACCCCAGCACCCACATACACAGCTAAGTGTTGGAGTAATGAAGGCCATGTAAAAAATTCAAAAAAAAATTGATTCTGTCTTTCTTTCACTTACTGTCCTTCTCTCTTAAAAAAAAAAAAAAAGAAGAAGTACCATGCAGTCTGGTATTTCCATTTCATGTGCAAAACCATGGATGGCTTTGCACAGTGGGTACCAGTTTTCTTCCTGTGCAGTGGATTTGTGAAGTCACATGGGTACTGTTGATGGCATGCGTCTCTTTCCATCTTGCTCTCTGCAGGGAGGAGTAGTAAAAATGGAGTTCTGTTTCTATCATTATCAACTAATATTTACCGAGAGCCTACTGGTAGAGGAGTCATGAGCACTGTTTCGTTGTATCCCCACAACACCATTCTGAAATAGGGATCGTTATCTCTTTCCTCCACCTTATGAAAGAATAAACAGCTCCAATATGGTAAATCATTCATTCCAAGAAAGTGTTAGAGCTCCACTCAGAATGGAAGTCTACTCTTGGCCTCAGTGCTTCCCTCAGCAGCACACACTAACAGTTTTTATTCATTGAAGTGGCACTTACTAAGCTGGGTGTTGTGGAGAAAGTGATAGAGTCATTGTTAATCGCATGGGCTTTGGAGTCAGATGGTCTAGGCTCAAATTCCAGCTTTGTCATTTAGGAGATCTTAGCCTTGGGGAAGTTATTTTTCTTCTCTAAGTATTAAAGGGCTCATCTGTAAAATGAGGATTATAAATAAAGCCTATTTCAGAGGTTTTGATAATTACAAAAGACTTTGCAAGCACCATGCTTAGCTCAGAGCCTAAATCAAAGCAGACATTCTGTAAACGGTAGTCGCTCTAATTGTGATAAATGCACCACGGCCTCCGCCCTCTGAAACCACTGACTGAAGAGGGATGATTATATGGCACTGAGTGACTCCAACGCATAATGCAAAATGACACTCTAAGATTTGAAAGAGTGATAGATTCTTCTTGGTTATCATTTTGGAGGAGTCCACATTCTGTGAAGTCCTTGAGGAATCGGCTTATGTAGTCTCAGTGGCAAGGCCTCCCAAGGACAGGCACACATAAACTGGAGTCAGGGGTGACAGAACTCGGTTGATAAGAAAAGAGAACAGCTGCGGCCTCATCCATGTTCCACACAGGAGCCCAGAAGGCGGCAAGACTAGGAAAGCGCATTGGTGACTTCAGTGCACAGCTAAGGAATCTGCTGTTTATTTACAGGGTGTTAAAGAACCTCTGGAGATTTCAAGAGAGGAGTTGCAAGATGTGCTTGAACTTTTAAGTAAGATGCGGACGTGAAATGCAGACATAATTGAAAAGGAAAACAACAGTCAGGCCAATTAAAGAGGAGTGGATGTGATATGAACAGTAAGGGGCTTGTGGGATCTGGAGCGGTGGGAGGTTAGACAGAGAAAAGAGCTGATTTTGAGGACAATTGACGCATAAAATAGATGGGATTTAGAACTGGGACAAGGGGCAAGGGAGAGGAAAAATCAAAACAGACTTTGAAAAGTCAAGTCCGAGTTGAGAGGATACAAGAGAGAGAAGAAAAGAAAGAGGTCAGAGAGCAGACCACCTCTGCAGAGCGATGGTGAGCCCTCTTGTGAATGCTCCTTTTGAAACCAGACATCTGAAACTGGACAGTCAGACAGGTGTGGAGTGGACATTTGGAACCATGAGACCACAGCTCAGGAGTAACTTTAAATCATAGTGGAACCTGATTTGAGAGAAATTTCCACAAGACTGAGAAGTTGAATATCATTCAGTAAATGAAATTACCAAGGTAGGAAAAACTAAAATTGTATTCAGGGAGGGGGAAAGAGTCAGATAAAAGGCAAAGGAAGAAGGACCCAGAATGTTAAGAAGCATCACAAACCAAGAAAAAGGAAGTTGCCAGGAAAGCATAAGGTCATCTGTACAAAACAGAACAGGGCAGTCAATGATTAAAAAAATCACTCATAAAAACCAATACTATTGGAAAATAAGAACTCAGCTGGTGCAACCACCCTGGAAAATACTTTTGACAGTTTCTCAGAATGTTAAACATGGAGATATTATGTGAACCAGCAATTATCCCAGTTATCTCTCCTGAAAAAGTAAAAACACATGCCCTCACACAGCCTTGTACATGTCTCTGTAGCGTCATTTGTGATACTCAAAAATGGAACAACTCAAGTGCACATCAAATAGTGAATGGAAAAATAAAACACGCAAATAGTATTTAGCAATACAAAGGAATAAAGTATTGTTTTATGCTAAGGCATGGATAGATCTGGAAATCATTGTACAGAATGAAGAATGGGGCCCCACAAAAGACTCCAGCTTGGGACTCCGTTTACACAGTGTATGCATTTCATGAGAAGGACATGCTAAGAAATGCATTTGTGTGTGATTCCAACACTGAGCAAATATCCTAGGGGGTACTTGGGTAAACCTGACTGTTATAGCCTGGTTTAACATGGTGTAGCCTATTGCTCCTATGCTACCACCTTGTAAAGAATGCTACTGCATTGAAAGCCCCAGGCAACTGATAGAGTCATAGTTAATTGCATTGTCTTTGGAGTCAGAAGGTCTAGGCTCAAATTCCAGCTTTGTCATTTAGGAGATTCTTAGCCTTGGGGAAGTTACTTATCTTCTCTAAGTATTAACTGGCTCATCTATAAAATAAGGATTAAAAATAAAACCTATTTCAGAGGTTTTGATAATTACAAAAGACTTTGCAAACAAAATATTTAGCTCAGAGCCTAAATCAAAGCAGACATTCCGCAAATGGTAGTCGCTCTAATTGTGATAAATGCACCACTGCCTCCGCCCTCCGAAACCACTGACTGAGGAGGGATGATTATATGGCACTGAGTGACTCCATCGCATAATGCAAAATGACATTGTAAGATTTGAAAGTGCGATAAATTCTTCTTGGTTATCATTTTGGAGGAGTCCACATTCTGTGAGGCCTGGAGGAATCGGCTTATGTAGACTCAATGGTCAGTACTTAAATACATCTAAATATAAAAACGGCTCTGTACAAACCCTAGGAAGTAGAAAGTTCCAGCTCTGTTATGCTTTTATGGGTTGAGTATTCTTATGCAGAAATAAGTAAACAAGACAATATATCCCTGTTAAATTCTCTAAACCAAGTAATTTAGGCTATTATTGCTTCAAAATTCATTAGAGACACAAACTAATTAACGGTTGTGGGAAATCTCACCTTCCCACACTCATCAACTTGTGCAAAAGGAATTGATGCTTCTGAGACTACAGGACATGTACCTCAGCACCTCACAAAACTTCCCTCCAAGCCCCTCCACCTTCTTAACTAGCATTTTTGTCAGTGATTCAGAATAGAAGATTTTTAAAAGCTAGCAAATGGTTAAATTCCATTCATTTACAATCCTCTGAGCTACCTCATTAATGTAATGGAATTGAGGCACCATAGCTTCAGGACTTGGGTTTCCTAAGATTCTGAGATTAATGGGCCAACCACATCCCTGCAGAAGAGCAGGGATGTGCTGCACCTGATCTGTGCAAAAAATTGATAATTAGTTCAACCCAACCATCTTTTATTGAGTGCCTACTTTGTGTCAGACACAGCGCTCTTTATTCTTAAGGACATTGTTCTCAGCAGTCACTCTGTTCAAGAAGGTATTACTTGAGTAGAATGGATGAGATTAAAAAGATTAATATTAGGTAATATGAATACTAAAAAAGTACTAAAAATTAATGAATTATAAAGTAACAGTAACCCTGCTTCAAAAATCAGCAAAACTTTCAATCAGAAATATATCTGTGATATAGTGATAGAATAATAGTTTCTTTAAATAGTTATGTGACAAGCATATCATATCTGTTTTCTCATTTAATCATACTAGTAAAACTGTGATGTAGGATAAGGATTCTCGTTTTTACATATTGGAAAACTGAAATTCCAAGAGAGTAATGAACGTCTTAAATGTGTGTCAATCGACAGATAAAGAAATAGAACCTGGATTTGAACTCAAATCTACAGTTCCAAATTTTAACTGGGTCATCATCATTGCTTTAAAAATAGAGAAAGTTTGAACAAGTGGAAGTGGCTTCAAATTCCCTCAAATACAGACTTAAAGTGCAAAGACGTATTCACAGAGGATTATAGGGACATTGAGGGCTATCAATTTTACACAATATAGAAATACCAGAGCACGTGTACTGGGCTGAGTATTTTAATTCCCCCAAAATTCAGTGTCGGAACTCTAAGCACCAGTGTGAAGTGTTCTGGGTTGGAAACTTTGAGAGGTAATTAGTGTATGAGGGAGGAGCCCTTGTGAAGGAGATTAGTGTTACAATAGGAAGCCAGGGAGCCAGTGGGCCCTCTTTCTTCCACCAGACGACACTGCAAGAACCCATTGTCTATAAACCAGGAAGAGGGCCCTCTCCAAGTACCCAAGCCTGTGATACCTAATCTTGGGCCCCAAATAAGCTCCAGGACTGTAGGAAATAGAAGATTTTGTTGAAATTACTCAGTTTATAGTATTTTGTTATAGCAACACAACAAGTGGGAAAGAGAGATGAACTTGGTGGTTTTCTGTCTAAAAATGGAAAGCCACTGGAAGTTTTTCAAAAAAGAAGTAAAATGACAGTGTTTTCATTTAGGAAGATCAATTAAGCAACTGTGTATAGAAGACACTGAATTCTTAACAACAGCAGCAAATACTCATGCAGAACACACGTCCCTAACTGAAGTGCCTAGTCGTCAGTAGAAGCAGATTATTGGACTATGGGAGAGGTTTAAAAGGCATTTGATGTGAAAAAATTCAGATGACCCAAAAGAATGTTAAACATCGCATGGGTTGAAATTCTGAGAACTAAGAAAGCATCAAACACTCTCTATAAAACTGTTGGACCCCTCTGTCTTGTTTAGTTTATCCATATGGAGCTTAGGGGACCCAAATATTTCTCTCTACTCACAATACTTTTTCTCGCCAAGAGTTGTGTTTTGGAGAAGGACACATTTTTTTTTCTATAGTTTTATGGACACTTACACGTTATTCCCAGATCTTGGGTCTGTTAAGCGTCTTTCCCTCATTCACTTACAGATCACTCTTCAAAATCTGTTATTTACTGAACACATTTCAGACTAGGTATGTCCTGGGCCCTGAAGGCAAAACCAAAAATAACTAAAGTTCCACCACATGCCAGGGCATGTGCATGTGCCAAAAATCATGACACTATGTTGTGCTCAGGGTGTATCTCAGAAGTGTGTGAAAATCACCTTGTGTATACATCAGGATCTCATGATAACCATTCTGAGTATTTATGGGCAGAGAAGATGAAATGTAAGTAGTTGGCTGCTCAGAAGATGAGGATCCAGAAGCTAAAATATAAAAAGGTTGCCCACAGATCAGCTGAAGCCACTGCCCAGGTCAGCCTGCGACTGAAGAAACAAGCAGGGAAAGTCACTATCAAGGTGTTAATGTACTGTTTCCACATCTTCATATTTAGATCCAGTGATTATTTCTTTATTTGGGGAAAAGGGCTTTTGAAGATATAATTCCATCATAATTAAAGTAAGGATCTTAAGATCATCCTGGATTAATTGAGAGGATCCTACGTACAGTGGCGATTGTCCTTACAAAAGACACAGAAGCGAAAGTCAAAGAGAGAGAAGAGAAGCCCTGTGAAGATGGAGGCTGAGACTGGAATGACCCTGCACAGCACAGCTCAGGAAAGCTTGGAGCCACCACTGTTGGAGGGAACAGGACCCTGCTGGCACCTTGGTTTTGGACTTCCAGCCATCCAAATTGCTAGAGAATATTTTTCTGTTGCTTTAATCGCTAAGTTCTTGGCTATTTGTTACAGTGGCCCTAGGAATTAATGTTGTGTTGTTACCTGAGCTGGAGTTCCCACACAAGGCTGGGCCCAGAGCAAGCATGCCCCGGGGGAGCTGGAATTTAGAGGGGTGACAGTCACTGCGAGGGAAGTCATCCAGTCCAGTGAGGGAGGGGGCTCTCTGGCTGCTGACCCCTATCTCTGTCTGTCTTGCAAGCTGACAGCATTGATTGGCTGCCATGGGACCCTGAGGAAGGTGGCCTGCAGAGGTCCCTGCCATTGAGAGCAGAACCACAAGGGCCACAGGCTCAGTCAGGATGGGCACACTGTGAGCATGCTGGATAAAGCATGGCAGGATGCTTTCACAGAGAAACCCGAGAAGGCAATAACTAAGCTTAGTCTAGATGAACAAGGAGAATCCAGTGGGAGGAGAAATCATGAACAAAGCCAAGTTCAGAGCCCATGCAATCTCTCTTTCCTCGCTTTGGTCTCCCATGTGGAAAACAAACACAGACAGCATATAATTGCTTAGGGTGGGCACCCAATCTCCTTCAGGGTAGCTGGCCTAATAATTGGTCTAGGGTCTAAGCTAAGGACTTTGCTATCTTGGGTTCAGGACAAAGAGGGAAGAGGAAATCTCATGGGGGACATCAAGGCTTCCATACACTTTCAAATGGTTTTAACAGAGAGGGCCGAGTTGAGGCTGAATTGGGTCATTGATAATCCATGACAAAGAAGAACTATGATTCCTGTTTGGTTTTGCACATTGATGCATATGTGTTTCAATCCTTGTATTTAAGGAGCCTCAGTAGAGGTGAAACAGGAAGTTAGATTTTCAATCCTTCGCCTTATTCCCCCCAGTGAAGTTACTTTTTAGTTCATTTGAGACACTTTTAGCTAAGTTCCATTACAAAGTTCAAGAATATTTCTGAAATTCAAGCAAAATATCTGGGCATGAGGTAGGTGTGGAAGTGGTGAGATAGTAATTTTACACATGGGATAGGGTGGGCTAATCTGGGTAGATGACAGATGGGGTGAGGGTCAGGACAGAGTGCTCTGGGGAACCCTGAGTGAGACGCACTTTGCCCCTTCCCTTTTTCCCTTAGGATATTCTACTCTGGTCAGGAGTCTTTGATCACCTGCTATCACACAGATTCTCTTGCCTCACCTTAGACTGAGCCAAAGATATCAAAAGAAGCTTAATTTAAATATATTAAATAGCCCTTTCCTGCAATGCCTATTCTACTAGGTGTTGGAGTGGATTAGTCAGGAATGACACTGCACATCCACCAGAGCTAGAAAACATTTTTTTAATCCACCAATTCCACCTGGACTTCAACAGAGGTGAAGGAGAAAAGAGCTCTCATTTCACTTGGCTTGCTCCTCCAGCAAATGTAACTCAGTCTTCAAAAGCTCTGCTTTCTATTTTTTGTCTATTTTTATCCTTCAAATCCTTGCCCAAACAAAAATATACTGATAATTTCTTATTTTAGCTCCTTTCTGAAGTGACCCTGAAAGGCTAAAAGAAGATCTTAGAATAAAGTTTCTTTCCTTGGGGTCTGGGTAGAAGAGGAGAAAAGTGCTGGCCTGTCAACTAAACAGCCCTGGGGGGTTGCAGATGAACGCAGCTCTCCTGGGGGACAGGCTGTATCCAGGCAGACACTGGCAGCGCTACAGCCAGAGCCTAAATGAGGACTGTGCTGTGGATAAAATGCAAATCAACCTGTCTTCCGGGCTGAGAGCCATTCCAGGAGCAGGCTTTGCCTCTTACTGGAAGCAATGCCAGCTTCTTCTCCACATGCCCCAAAACCTGTCATTTCCTCAAAAAAAGATCAAATAAAGGGCTGGTTTCAGTGATAGAGCACTGTCCTATAGGGGGAGGTTGACCTTTCAAACCAGTTACCAAATTCCATCTTCTGAAGATAGCATCAGCTCTAAGGATTTAAGGGTGATAGGAACTTTTCCCCTTTGCTGATTTATTTCAAACGGTGCTCGTAAAACATCTCTTGTAAATTTGACTGAGAACATTTTTTTCCTAGCATTTGGAATGATGATTGCTGCTTTTAAATCTGACATTCTGTAATGACTATGATCTTAAGGACAGAGAGGACTTTACAGAGCATCTAGTCTAATGTCACGATTTCTCCCTAGCAGGAAAGTCTCTTCAAAGATTCCTGGAAAATTCTGTTTTAATATGTTGGGAGAAAAGAAGCCTATTAACTATCAAGATAGCTCATCTGTTTGAAATCTCTAGTTGCAGAAAGCTCTCCTGATAGAAAACTGAAATTATATACCCCTGTCCTCTCACACCAGTCCCAACTCCATTGAATCTCCCCTGTTCTTCCACAAAGATATTTTGATACATTCCAACACTTCTGATTTTAAAGAAACATGGTGCCCGAAGCTGCACATGTATTGTGCAGGATATACCATGGCAAGAAAATAACCAGAATTTTCCTACAGTATTGCCCCTGTTCGATAAATGCTAATGTTAAAAATAATCCCTAAAATTTGAATAGAGCTTTACAGTTTAAAGGGACTTTAAAAATTCCCCAAACGTATCCAGTAAGAGAGGAGGAGAATATTGTCATCCATACTTCCCAGAGGAAGATATTTGTTCATTCAACCAATAACCATCACATTGTAAATGTGTCAGGCACTGTTCCAGGCTTTCCAAAGGACAGAATAAGATACCTGCTGAAGTGCCTTCAGCTTCTGAGAGGGAGCTCAGGACATCACACACAGATCTTCAGCTAGCAAATTCCATGGTCTTCCGAGCACTGTACTTGTAAGGAAAGACACGAATGAAGGAAATAAAGACGAGGAGAACAGTGGAGGAGGCCCACAGGAGTCTGAGACCCACCCACTGCTTACAGTCTGGGGTAGATATAAAGGGAATGAGAGGGGAAGGGACCAAGGTGCAAGTTGTCTGGTTAAAACGGGTGGGATTTTTCGGATAAGGGCCCTAAGTGAATGGATTCCCATAAGGGCCTGAGTGAGTGGATTTCATTGGAAATAGTGAGTAGGGGGTTTGCCGTCTCGCCTACATGAGTGGTTTCTGGTATTTTTCCATGTCCATCATTACTTGTCCCATCTCTTCAGAAATAGAGAAAGCCAGGCCTCTATTACTGGGTAGTGTGAGGCTTAGCAAGAGACAAAGACCCCACCTATCTGTACAAAGCTTCCAGTCCACTTTTCAGGCGCCCACTCTTAATTAGGAATTTGCAGTCAGTAATTATCACATATTTGAGGAAATTTTCACTATAAAAGACAGAAACCAAGGCCTGGGACTATAGCGCAGAGATAAGAGTGCTTGCCTAGCATCCACAAGGCCTGAATTCAATCCCTAACATTGCAAAAAATAAAAAATAGAAAACAGAAATAAAAACCTTCAGGAAGGGACCAAATAAAATAGAATAAATAACTTTAAAAATCTAATATTAGAAAAATTAAAATTTATTATACTGGGACTGTAGAGGTGGCTCAGCGGTAGAGGGCTTGTCTGGCACTCACGAGGTCCTGAGTTTGATCCTCAGCACCATATACACAAATAAAGGAAAAAAAAACAATTAAAAAATTAACTCTCTTTCATTCTCTCTCTCTCTCTTATTTATTTTTAAAGAGAGGTACAATGAGAGAGAAAGAGAGAAACATTTTATATAGTTTTTCATGTAGCCTTCGTTGCTCCAAGACTCCGTTGTGCACGTGGTGCTGGGGTTTGAACTCGCATACTTGCACATGCCAGGCAAGCACTGTAACCGCTGAGCCACTACTCCAGCCCGTCTTTCACTCTCTCTTAAAACAATCTATCATATCAATAACCTCCAACAGATAAAAGATATTACCCATATGAAGTAAAAACGGGCTGCTTCAAAAATGACTACTAAGAAAATAACCAAAAAGAAATGTAAAGAATTAAAGATAAGAAAAATAAAAAAACATAAACCAGAGGAAA